>JBBPTX010000167.1:0-55055 GCA_038094595.1 Pulveroboletus aff. annulatus
CTCAGGTCCCCCTCGACGTCTCCGGACACCGTCATACTAACCGCCTCCGGGAGGAACGGTTTACCGATGAGGAATACGTCCGTTTTCACATGTTCTTATCTGACGATCGCCTCCGTGTACCTATTAGTGTTTATGCCGCCGAGGGCTCCCCTCTTTACACTTGGTTCGATACGGCCATGCAGCTAAACCGCATAGCCTCCTTCATCTCCGGGTCTGGACCCGTATTCCCTCATACCACCCTCGGCAGGACCATGATGGATTATATCTATCACGCGCGTCACTCCCTCTACTCCCATGGGTTTCAATCTGGGTACGATACCTTCCTCCTTGACGTAGACAACCATTTCCGAGACCTAGCCGCCGCTGGTCGAGGACTCGGCGACGTCGTACTCAGAGATGGGTCGCCTATCCATAGACAAACCCTCAATGACTGGTGGACCGGTCGTAATGGCAGAGATCGCATCTTTATCGGACACCCTCACTTCAATCAACGCTGTTTTACGTGTCAATGCCTTGGCCACACTCAGCTCTCCTGCCAACAATACACATGCCAGGGTTGCAATCGTCGTGCCCCAGGGCATTCCTTCGCACGCTGCCCAGGCCCTTCTCGTTCTCTTGCCTCTCGCATCTCGTCCACCGCCGCCACCCCACGCGCTTCTCCCTCCTCCCATCCTCGTCGACCCCAAGCTGCATTCCGGAATGGACAGATTGTCCAAAGAACCAGCAACTCTCGTCGTTCGTCTCGTAACTCCTCATCCTCCTCGCAACAGTCTTATCACCTCCCCCCTTCCTCCCCTACCGAGGGATTCTCTGTGGAAGACCAGGACGAGTTAGACGACGTCGGATATGCAAACATCACCGGTTCTCCCGGACCCGCTTTTCAGGAATTGTAAGAAGTCCTCGCCGTAGCTTCGGAGTTACTAAGGGGGTAATGTTACGATTCACTGCAGGGTCTACTCTTTTTCTCTACTTAGCATTACGAACTGACACTTGTTTCACTTCCCACGCTTACTTCGACACCTTCCAACGTCATTCTACGACCTTCTACTTATCTCGTAAGCGTGCTTATCCTTCACCGCGCAGGTACTCGTTCGTCTTCTGCTCTTCTCACGCCGTATGCGCCGGCCCTTATGACTCTTTCACATGCGTGGTTTCGCTATTGGTTTCTGCTCTTCTCACGCCGTTCCCCACGCCGGCCCTTAACTATGTGACGCATCACCGTCACACCCTTTTTCCTTCACTATATAAACCCTTCAATAGGGCACTTTACCTCTTTTCCTTAACCTAGTTCTACCTACGGCTATCGCCTAGTTAGTACTAGCAATCTACCTCGTGTCTTCGTTCTACACCTGAGTGAACGCTTCACACATCAACGCTCTCCACGTCTGAGTGTGTCTACCCTGAACCCTTGACCCTGCCGCTTGTGTAGCGCAGGTTACCCCGAGGTAAAGCGTGAGAAACGAAAAGTATTAGTCTGATAATGATAACAGGGAAAAAGCGTTCGTCCTGCGAGCGAATCGTAACAACTCCCAGGTCCCTTTAGACATCTCCGCTCATCACCACACCAACCAGCTTTGGGAAGAGCGGTTCACTGATGAGGATTATGTTCATTTTCACTTGCTCATGTCTGACGATCGTCTTCGTGTCCCTATTAGTGTTTATTCTTCTGATGGCTCGCCCATCTTTACCTGGTTCGAAACTGCGATGCAATTGAACCATGTTGCCACCTTCATCTCCGGCTCTGGCCTGGTATTCCCACACACTACCCTCGGCAGGACTATGCAGGACTTCATCTATCACGCACGATACCAGTTGTATTCCCACGCCTTCCAGATGGGCTACGACACCTTCCTCCTTGATGTCAATAACCACTTCCGAGATCTAGCCGCTGCTGGTCGAGGACTTGGAAATGAAGTCTTGAGGGATGGATCACCTATCCACCGGCAGACTCTCAACGACTGGTGGACCAGCCGAAATGGCAGAGACCACATCTATCCCGGACACCCTTGTTTCAATCAACGATGCTTCCAGTGCCACTGCCTTGGGCATATCCAGTTATCCTGTCAACAATATATCTGTACAGGATGCCGCCAGCAAGCACCTGGTCACTCTCTTGCTCGTTGCCCAGGATCCACCCGCCCTCTCCCCTCTCGCCTCATCTCTCCCCATGCTCAGTCCTCATCTACATCTACCCCTCACTGCCCCCAGGCAGCTTTCCGCAACAGACAAATCATCTGTCAAGCCCCACCTCACCATACCTCTCATCAGTCTTCCTCCTCTTCTCAATAGTCTTACCATCCCACGCCATCCTCACCTCACGCCCCCTCACCCTACAAAGATGGAGACGAACTAGATGATGTTGGCTATGCCAACATCACCGGCTCCCCGGGACCTGCCTTTCGGGAATTGTAAGGAATCCTCGCCGTAGCTTTGGGTTACTAAGGGGGTAATGTTACGATCCACTCGCAGGACAAACACTTTTTCTCTTCTTACAATATCAGACTAATACTTTTCATTTCTCATGCTTAACCCCATTCCTTCCATGTCGTTCTACAACATTCTATACATCTCGTAAGCGTGCTTATCCTCCACCACGCAGGTACTCCTTTTCTTCTGATTTCCTCACGCCGTATGTGCTGGCCCTTAACGTCTCTTTCTCATGCATGGTTTTGCCACTGGCTTTTCTATTTCTAATGCCACTTCCCACGCCGGCCCTTAATCATCGTGACACGTAACTGTCACACTCCTGCTTTACTATATAAACCCTTCAACAGGGCCCCCTTTGTCTTTTCCTTAGCTTAGTTCTACCTATGGTGTTATGTGTGGCCCAGGTAGGGTTGCATGTAGCCCTGCTATATCTGCCTAGGCGGGAGTGCACGTTCAATCATCAAGGAGGTCGACGACGGAAAGGCAACGTTGGAAGTCGCAGGCGAGGGATACGCAAGGGTGAGGTTCCCAAGTGCCAAGGTTCACTCAAGAGTCAAACTAGACTCGTAGAGGTGGGGGAATCGAGGGGATGAGCGATGAGGTCTATTGACAAGGTACTAGACGGATGCCACAGGGAAGCTCAAGCTAAGGGAAAGGCATAAGGCCAGATCAACTGGTATATATAGTGAAGGGTAACAGTGTGACTGTAACATCACAGGGTCAAGGGTATGGGTTAAGGGCTGGCATGGGAAGCGGCAGTGGAATGTGAAAGAAGACGATGGAATGTGATAGAACCCATGCGTGAGAGTGAAACACAACGTGCCGGTGCATGCGGCGAGAGAAGGTGAGACACATGTGCGATAAGGCAACACGAGGGAGATAAGTGCACAAGATCACGTAGGTATGATGACATATGTGAGAGATGCCTTGGAGAGCCAAGGTACAAGGGCAAAGGATTGGTGCTGTTACGATTCGCTCGCAGGACGAACGCTTTTTCCCTTTTATCATTATCGGACTAATACTTTTCATTTCCCACGCTTTACCTCATTTCTTCCACGTCGTTCCACAACATTCCATACATCTCGTAAGCGTGCTTATTCCTCCACCACGCAGATACTCTTCTTCTTCCACTCTTCTCACGTCGTATGCGCCGGCCCTTCACGTTTCCTTCTCATGCGTGGTTTCGCTATTGGTCTTCTATTTCTAACGCCGTTCCCCACGCCGGCCCTTATCGACTGTGACATGTAACTGTCACGCCTTTACTTCACTATATAAACCCTTCAACAGGGACGTCTCCTCTTTTCCTTAGCTTAGTTCTACCTACGGCTCACCGCCTAGTTAGCACTAGTAATCAACCTATCTTTGCTCCTCAGTCTTCGTTCTACTATTAAGTGAACACTTCACGCTACGGCTCACCCGCCTCCGCGTGTCTTACCCTCAAACCCCTGACTCGCTAGTCAAGCTAGACAAGCAGTCTACCCTCCGACCCGTCAAACACCTTGACGGTACCCTTGACCCAGTATCCCCACGGCTGGTCCTACGTCGTCGTCAACACGAACGACTGAACCATTGACCCTACTAGGCGTTAGTAGGTCTACGCGCGACCATATCCACGGCCACGCATAACAGGTGCAGCAACCAGAGAAGAGCAGAAGTGTGAGTATGCACGCAGAGAGGAGAACAAAGAAAAAGGAAAACATGCACCTGGCATGACAAGTCATAACATTTGACATACGTGAGAGATGCCTCGAAGAGCCAAGGTACAAGGGCAAAGGGTTGGCGCGGCAACCGGAGAAGAGCGGAAGTGTGAGTATGCATGCAGAGAGGAGAACAAAGAAAAAGGAAAACGTGTGCCTGGCACGACAAGTCATAACATATGGCTTGTCGCCTAGTTAGCCCTAGCAATCCACTTGCCTTTAACTCCTCGAGTCTTTGTTCTACCATTAAGTGAACGCTTTGCATCCCGGCTCACCCGCCTTCGTGCATCTTTACCTTTGAACCCCCGACCCGCTTGTCAAGCTAGACAGCGGTTACCTTCGACCCGTCACTCTCTTGATGGTACCTTCAATCTAGCACCCCAACAGCTAGCTTTCCGTCATCGTATACACAAACAACCGACTCCCTTGACCCTACTAGGTGTTAGTAGGTCTACATGCGACCATACCTATGGCCACGTGTAACACTTACTCCTTTGTCTCTGTCGCAACTACATCATTGTTTCTTTTCACTATATATACCCCTCATCCATGTATCCTGTTTCTCATTGAATAGATCACCCAGTTCAAGTTCCCTCTTGACCAAAGCACGAAGCCCGAAAGCATCTACAAATGATCCTGCACTCTATTACAACCCTACTTTTTACCCTTAGGCTTCAATGGAAGTCAGAAGACAGAAAGGAAGCACTTTCCCACATGCCAAGAGGGTACAGCCAGACTGTATTATAAGTGCTAACTCTTGTCATTCTCACACTATGCTTCCTTTCCCATGTTAATCTCTGCTCTATGTAACTTCCATTCTATTCACATGCCATGCTTCTTCCTTATCTTTCATTTCTGCTCAGGAAGCATTTCAGAAACACATGTTCTCTCATGCCTTTAATCTCCACTATGCTTCTTATGACTCATGCCTGCCTCATGATCAAACCCTTGACCCTATGATCCATTTAGATATGGATCATTAGATACAACCACAACATGTACATACAATAGAATAGTATATAAACCCCAAGGACCTTGGCTGGCATCCCTAGTCAAGTTCACTTGGTTTTCTCACCATCTGACTGAAGTCCTCTCCTCTCTCATCACAACCACTTGGGTTTAAGTCCACTTGACTTGAGCCTCATTTGAAGTAGTCTTTTGGTTGTTTCACACTCCCAGCACATATCTACATATCTTCCCATTCTTACTGATCATCCGTCCCCTACAGAACTCACCTCATCACCTTGTGTGACAAAACTCAGCCTTACAGTATCATTGTGGAATCATGCTCTTCTGTGTTCTTGATTATGATCCACTCTACATCTATTTTCAACTGTAGACATGCATATTTGGGACTTGGTACAATTTTTACAGCATCCACGTGACTCAGCACACTGGCCAGCAGTCCTTGGCACTATCAGAGCCATCTGAGTTTAATTTTTACTCAAAGTATCATTTATGTTCAGTGCAGCTTTCAGAATGCTTCAGAGCAACACTGAAGCTCATAATAGTAACATAATAGCTGTTGCGAACACCATTACTATTTCAGGACCTTGCTGAAACATCATTTCCGCAGTGAACATTCACTCATCTGTACATGATCACACTGGCAGTGGGGATGGTCACATGACATTGGATGAATCCGTACCAAGTATTTAGCTGCCCGCCCAACCCTGCACACACTAGCTTCTTGCTACATCTTTAAATCTTCCATCCACAACTGGATGAATTACAAGGAGATCCTCCTTGCACGTCGTCTTCTCACGGCCATCCATCCCATTTCTACTCCCACCCCACGCCTTCTTCCCATCATAACAATCAACACCACTCATATGCTCTCGTGCGGTGATATTGAAATGATCCTGGTAGTGCACGCGCGAACGGAGTTTGTGCAGTGCGTTCATGGCTGCATGCTGCCACCTCTGGGTAAACCTGGACCAGAGGTGATGTTTCTGCGCGTGTCGTCTTCTGTGCTCAATCTCTCGCTTGACCACATTGGTCGTCTCCGAGTGAAGGTGATCCACATCTTCCTTCCCTTCGTGCAAACGGACCATCTTGTTGACAAAATGAGATCCTGGAAACACCATCGTGAGCAGATATCTCTTACATCTCGCATTGATACCTACCGAGTAGGTACTTTCTCACAAGACCGCTCATTAGTTGCCCATGCTCATCGTCGATGAGATATTTGTGTCCAAGGAGGGCTGTGTAACCATCGTGGCCGGAAGCCATATATTCTCTCGTCACGATTTTGTACATCCGTCCATTCTTCTCTTTCGTGATAGGTTCACCGTCCACAAGGACTGGTGTTCCTCTTCCAGAACTGTTCCCATTAGAACTTTCAGACAGGCTCCTCGAAGATTCTTGCAAGAGCCAAACACCAAGTACACGCTGGCCAGGTGGACGGCGAGAGTCCCAAGAAACACGAAACCCAGATACGATGGGGAAGCGTCTAAAAACTATTCATCAGCTGAATCCCGGAAAGAACGCGGGAGAACACTTGCCCCTCTTGTGCAGGATACTTGGACAACCCTGATTCAAGGACGTCCCACAAGGTTTGTCCGTCTAGTTCGAGTACAACGGTGGGATCGTCGAAAGGCAAAATTTCTAGGATATTTCCCAAGGTAATTTCCCCTTAAAAGAACTCTGGTGAGTGCACTCAAGTCGCTGCGTTTGAGAGAACCCACACCTGCGGGATATAGTGTATCTCCTCGTAGTGTTCCGCCACATATGAGGACCCCATCAGAGCCGCCGCCACATTTCGTATGTAATGCATCGTCGTATGCGTGCCTCAAGACATCCGCAAACCAATTTCCCGCTGCTGTCTAAACGGGAGAAGATACATATTTGTCAGGGCAGGCGAGTAGGTTTCCATACCTCTTCGGTGCGCAAGAATTGCGATCCCAGATCCAGTTCTACTTCAGTGATGCACACAGGTTCTTTTAGCGACTCAGATACCGACGATAGCACGTTACGAAGGATTTCTTGCAAGCTCTCGGAAGACCGCATACCGGGGTGGATCACATGTCGTCTGCCTGTACACCAACGTTGCAAGACGGCCAGCCGCGTCACTTCTCTAGCGAGAACAGATGTGGCGACGAATACCCACCATGGATGGCTTTGATCAATTTCTTCCTGACGCTGCCTGGAGAGGCATCTTCGAGCTCTAGTGTAAGCTCGCTCAAATCTCTAAAGTCCGTTCCACTCTTGACCACTAGTATGCTCCCGTCATCCTCTTCAGCGCCAATACTTGGCTCCGACGTATCATAGCCGTCCCAAGTAATCGCACCTTTTGATATGAAGTAAAGATGGTCATGGCCACCCAAGATGATGTCTACACCGTGCTCGCCAGCTATGGGATGAGTTTCTTGTGCAGAAGGAGACAAAGCTAACAGATCTTTAGCCAACTGGATGTCCTGTAGCGAGATGAGTGAGTAGACTGCTTTCGTTCGCCGAGTCATGGTGTTACATTTGGGACCCTGAAGAATTTATCCAATTTAGTAACAACTCTGGATGCGTGGAGTAAGTGACTTTTTACCTGGCGTGAGTCAGTGCAATGATAAGATCACATTGTTGCTCCTCCCGTAACTTCTGTGACAATTCTCTACCGGTTTTCGCCATGTCCTTGTATTTAAAATTGGATGGCCATGCTGGCACAGTGCTGATCCAGTCTCTAGCACAACAAAGAGTAAATCATGACAATCCTGGTGGTGTGGAACACGAACTCTTCGACGAGACCAATGATCCCAACTCTAATGCCGGATCGCTCTAAGACCTTGAATAGATGTAGATGTTCTGGGACATGATTGGTATCCTCATCAACGATATTGCTCAAAAGCCAGGGCTCAAATTTCAAAGACGAATAAGACCACCGCCCCATCATCAGAGAGCCAACCTACAAACTTGGTGTCATCAACCAACTTTGAAAGATGTGGGTACCCTTTAAGACGCGCCCCTGGTCAGCACAGCTGAATCGGACAACGTGGGTAGATCCAAACCAAAATCGAAATCGTGGTTGCCTTGATAACCGAATGGACCCAATTAGCAGGACGGTAACGCAGGGCCCGCAATATGGACGAACCCGTCAGTGCGACGTCCGGAGCGAGCTCATTCATCACTGGAACCTATAAACGCCATGTCAACCCCAAAGCCTGTACACGAAAACCTGTATCTTACCATGTGGCTTCCCCGAGTGACCGTGCTCTCTACCGACGGTGAGAATAAATCGCCAGAGAAGAGTGAGAGACCATCGCGAGCCCCATCTGATCTCACACCCCAATTGCTTCTGATATCTTCTAGGAGGGCAGCAAAGTGGGTGACGTCGATCGTATCACCGTTGGACGAGATCTTCTGGGGTGTAACGCGGTACACATCGTTCCAATGTAGGACCGACAGTCGCGACATGATTGGAATGCGAAAGAAGAGCGAGTAGGGGCAAAGGGCGTTGAAGATCTGTTGCTGGGTACCGGACACGACAGATTAGTCTGGATGCCTGACTCGCTGAGTTCTCAGCGTCTGCCAGTGACTCGGGCCCGGGACCATGGCAGTGTACAGCGTCTGGCGATCGTTATCCTCGCCTTCCTTGCGGCCACCGCTCAAATATAAAACCTAGTCAGCGAAACACCACAGTGTACGTATGATACAAGTTTGTCTAGATGATTGTTTTAAAAATAGAGTTGTCTCTGCGAATCAAACCAATTTAACTGAAACTTCCAAGAGGACTGAAAGGCCCCATGCAACACATATATGTCTAACTAGCCAATTGGAACGGAAGTGAAACATTGCCTAGAGCGACCTCCATTATTGCTAAACAGCCACCCAGGCCACGTACCGGAATGAGAGGAGAACCGTCATCGGGGTCGGGATACGAGTAAAATGGTGGCCGTAACGACGCCTGCGGCGAACGCCAGCGAGGGGAGAACAAGTGTACCAAGCGACAATGCAGCACTGCTTGTCGGGTTGCTGCGTTTAGGGATCCCGACCGCTTCGGGACGTGGTATCGTATTGCTCTCCCAGCCATCGTCTAGTAACCTGTTCATCATGTCCTCGTTTAACGCTGCCAACTCTTCCATTTCCCAAGATGTGCAGATGTCTATCATCCACTTCATCCTGCGTTTGCTCACTTGTCCCCCGACGCCCGGAGCCCTGTTTTTCAGCTTCGCCCGAAGTTCTCCCACCTTATCGATCGCATTTCCCACCTGTTCCGGGAGGCTGCGCTCGATCCTGCGTTTGATGAGGTTCGCCAGCTTTGGGCTCTGCCCGTTCGTAGATATCATTATCTGCAGTGGACCGTCGCGAATCTGGGACCCGAAATAAAAATCACACGACTCTGGAATGTCGGCGACGTTGACGGGTATGTTGCGTTCCCTGCAAAGAGTGCAGATGATGCGGGACTGAGCGACGTCGTCGATAGCGCTGAGCACCATGTCGACACCGACGAGATCGTCGGCACCGGCGAAAACGCGGTCGTGGTATGTGATGTGGTGGGGACCATGGATAAACTGTTTGGTGAGGGGATGCAAGCCTGTGCTGGGAGAAATGATGGTGACGCGGGCATCAGCAGCGAGCACAGACTCGATGCGACCTGAGGCAACGTCGCCACCGCCGATGATCAGGACATGCTTAGACTTGAGTTGCCAAGCGACTAGGAGGGAACCACCGCCAGGCATGTGTGCTAATTGGTCCGGTCGAGAGGGACTAATCAGATTCCAGCGGATGAAAGTGTAGACCGACACCCACCACAACGAGACGTAGATAGTAGTAGGTGGCAACGGGCAAGGCCGCCGGACCAATTGGCTTTGTACAAAGTAATTTAGTAAAGTGGGGTCGTGAGACATTTGTCGGTCACTATTGTGGGGTCTTGGCCATGGCGATTCTTTATATTTCCTCTCTCTTCTCCTCCTCCTCCTCCCATTCCTCGTCGTGTCGGTCGGTCATATCCGTAGGCCTGGGCTCGCATCCTGTACCGCGAGCATCACCATCAACCACGTAATTTTGATAGCCAACACCGCATAATCTTTGGCTGTGTCAGTGCGTTTTATTTAACAGCCGTCATTTGGCACCGGTCATAAGTCAGGCTCACCCCTGTTCATCCACCACTTTCGATTTCTCTTGCTGCAGGCCAGCCCTTTCGGCGTCGATCGTCTATCATCTAGCCGGCCTAGTCTCGCTTTGCACGTTCTCTGGAAGAACATCGTCTTGAAGCAATAGATCAATTTTTATATTCTCGTTCATCCCCCCCAAGATGGTGTCCAAGCGTCTCATGCTTGCCTGGTCGTTCTTTGATGTCTGCCTCTTGGCTGCGGGACTCGTAACGCTCATTCTCTCGATCGTCTGGCGCGAACCCAACCTGCTCCTGAACCTCACCTTCGACTCCTTTGACCTCACAGGCAAGTTTCTCGTCCAAGCTCTTTGAACTCGTCCTTATCGTTTTCTTTCCAAAGGGGGAACTGTTTTAGGAATAATATTCCTTGCAACTTTTGTCAGCTCTCTTGTTCTTATTGCTATCAAGGGCACGAGGTCCCTCGTCCTGCTCAACTGGATGCTTCTCGTCAATGGTATCGCGATCCTCATCCTTGGCACATATATTTGGTTCTCTACGCTTCACGAGCGCAACCACTACCACCAAGTATTTGGCGCACAGAGCAACGCTACCAAGATCGCTGTACAGGACGAAGTACGTAAATCTGACAGCTGGATGCGATTTAAATGACGAGACTTGTGTGCACTGCACAGTTTATGTGCTGTGGTTACTTTAGCGCTACTGATGAAGTCACGTTTGGTGGTACCTTTTGCCCCAACGCAGCCGCGGCTATGGCGGCGAATAGCTTTTGCGTTTCTCCGATCACCAAGTTTGCCGACACGCAATTAAATCATGTATTCAGGTGAGCATACTTCAAACATCATTGAGAACATCTTCTGAGATGGGTGTAGTACCATTTACGGGTTCATGTCCATCGTCATTGGTCTCTTCCTGGCAAATATGTGCCTCATCAAGAGGGTAAGTGACGTTTGGTCACGTCTCGACAGCAGCTGAGCCACGACAACAGCGACAGGAGGAGGAGCGTTTCGAGAAGATTGACGCAAAGAGAGGTGGGCACGGCTTTGTTTGAGGTCGCCCATGCGTGCACATCTGGTTTTACCACATCTTGGCCGGTATGACCCTTGGCACATTTTCTTCCTTTTTTTTCGTCTTTGCTACTCAAGCGATGCCATCCCACAGAGCGCTAGGCGCACTTTCGTTCCTTTGAGATTTGCATTAGGTGGTTGTATTCGTTAGCCTTTAATGACTTGTGGGTTTCACGTGCAAATGCTTGAGATAGTGTTGTTGGTGCCTAGAGGGGAAAGTGATCCGACACCAGGATTTGTCGCCAGGGAGACACTTTACATGAAAGCCCTCAAATCTGAACACGATCTGTAGATGGTGTGAATGGCCAGAACGTCACTGGCGGGGACATCGCTCAGGCTATCAACGGGGGTGGACAGCTGTTGCCAGCTTCGGGTGAACTTTTTGGCGCATCATGGACATGGACCGTGGCCGATGCTATCAGGATGGTTGGCAATGATAAAGTATGCACAGGAGGGAACCAAAATCCTCATGAACTGAACGCAACTCTGAGAATTGACATCCCTTGACCCGAATTTAGGTGACGGGTTGCGGCGTCTCGACGGCGAGCCAAGTGACCGTTCGAGTTGATGATCAGAAACGTGGCAACGAACCCACGCGTGGTCAATATCTCGTTCCACCATCAACGGGTAGCCGTGACCGCCGCTCAGACTGCGGCCTGATGACGGTCGGCCGCCGCAACTGCAACAGCTGTTTAAACTTGTTGGATGCGACTCACCCTTGCAAGGTCTGTGAGTGCACGTTGTTGGCAAGCCGGGCGATCAAAGAGTCTTTCTGTCGAGTGGACTTGGACGATTCGTAAACAATAACGCTGTTACCAAACTGCCATGTACTAGAAATCAACTCTCGAGGATCCAATGCGCAACGCCCGCAAAAAGAAAACACCAGTCACTTGGGCGGAAAAACACTGTCCGTCTGCGAATGGGAGCAGCAATCCCCACACAACGCGGACAACCATTCGGCGCTTCCATGTCTTGCTCAAAAAGCAAAGGCAGTTTCAAGAGAGTGCGTCCAGTGCGGTCAATGCACAGGAGTTGCGGGATGTGGAGCAGGAGATCGAACGACTAGGTGGGTTAGCGGCGTATCAACGCATGTCGAGCATCGGGCAGGGTATGGATCGGGGAGGTGGAAGTGAAAAGGTGTTTATCAAGTGGCTCGTTGAGATGGGCTTGTCCAAGAGAGATGACAAGCTGAGGTACGTCCGACTGTGCTCGGTGTACTGAATCTGACCATCCTTCTGATAGCTTGTTGGAAGTGGGCGCGCTGAAACCGGACAACTATGCATCGTGTTCGTCATGGATAGCAACGACAGCCATCGATCTCCGAAGCAGACACCCGTCCATCATCGAGCAGGATTTTTTGGCCATGGACGTGAACGAGCACGCCGAAAAGTGGGACCTCGTCAGTCTCAGTCTGGTCGTCAACTTTGTGCCCGAGCCAAAAGACAGAGGTGGTTTGGTTTATTTGCATGTCTCGCTGCCGTTGACGGTTGGCAGGGAAAATGCTCGTCATGGCACACACGTTTCTGCGCCCGTCTGGCTTGCTCTTTCTCGCCGTACGTCGTCTACACTCTGGCTGCCGTGTGGCTCAACGCACG
This sequence comes from Pulveroboletus aff. annulatus, assembly GCA_038094595.1. NCBI lineage: Eukaryota > Fungi > Basidiomycota > Agaricomycetes > Boletales > Boletaceae > Pulveroboletus > Pulveroboletus aff. annulatus. The sequence continues at coordinate 12,848 of JBBPTX010000167.1, forward strand.
CAGCTCCCCTCGGCGTGTGTCGAAAACGCGCGCTACATGACAAGTGAGCGACTCGAAGCGCTGATGGCTGCGGTCGGGTTTGTGCAAGTAGCGAAAAAGTGGAAAAAGGGCGGCAAAATGGCGTACTGGATGTACCGCAAGTCAGAGGGAAGGAAATCCGACGAATTCCGAAAGAAACGGGCGTGTCGGGAGGGCAAACGAAATAATTTTTGTATCCTGTTGTAAAAAGTGTGACTCTGTGAAATGTGGGCGTAGCCTGGATTTTGTTCCGCCGTCTTTTTCTTTGTCGTCCTCGTCGTCGCCCTCGTCGCCAAAAAGCCCGTCGGCGTCGTCGTCGTCGTTGAGAGCGTTGCTTGTTTGTAGACTGCAAACAGTGATCAAGTACGCCGCTCGTCGCCCGAGACGATGCTCACCACCCCCCGTCTCCTTTTGAACCTCAAGTCCCCTGCACAGGCCCAACCACCACCACCACATCAGCACCACCAACAACGCCAGCAGCACTCGCAGAATACCCTCACCGCTTCCCAGCAGCGCGACGTGCTCCACCAGCTCAACGGGACTTACCACACTCAGCTGGGCGCATCGATCCCACCGCAAAACCAACAGCCACCGCCCAACATTCACCATCCTCAAACTATCCAGATCCCCATGCTTGGCACCCTCCATGTGCCTCCACCCCAACCCAGCCCACAGGGCAACCAGGGTCCCCTTCCTCAGCAACAGAACCCACTTGGCCAGCCTGGACAGGGCCAGGGCATACCCCCGCCTCCACCTCAAAACGGCCAGGACTTCACCTTGTCGAGTGTCCTGCACTTTTTGCAGACAGAATGGCGTCGATACGAGCGCGACAGAAACGAGTGGGAGATCGAGCGGGCCGAAATGAGGGTCAGTGTCGTCGTGTTTCGTCTCCACTTTCCTCGACCCATGCCAAGGGCGTCAATGGTCTCTCTCTCCACTAGAGATGTCTTCGTTCTGTGCCATCGTGTGCACCGTGCTCACTGTCCACTTTACACTAGGCACGCATCGCCCTTCTCGAGGGGGAACGTCGTTCATTCGAAAACGTCAAATTGGACCTCATGCGACGTATCAAGATGCTCGAGTACGCTCTTCGTATGGAACGGTGAGCGCCGCCCTTGTTTGCCACGTAGCCTGATGTCTGATTTCTTTTTTTTGTTTCATCATTGTTTCGGTGCACTCCGTCATACACGCAGTTCAAAGCAACTCGCTCCCGCGTCGACTACAGCAACCCTCTCCAAGCTGGCTACAACCCAGCAAGGCGCAAAAGAGGACACGCAGAGCAACAAAGATGGCAGAAGCACGAGTTCACCTCGGAGCGAGGGTGCGCAGTCCCTTCTACGCCTTGCATATGGACCGTAACGATGCGAGATTTCCCTCTAGATTCGCCTCTCCCGCCAGAGAAGATACCAAACGGCATCGCTCCCCGTGCTCCCTCTACTGCTTCAGCCAAAGTCCCAACTGGCCGTGATCCCAAATCGCGTGCGAGGAGCAGGGAGTACCTCAAGCAATGTCTTCAGGAAATATCATACCTCACGTCACCCCAAGCAATGAATCCACTTCCAAACCGTCCACTCATATCCAACCCGAGTCCAAGTGTGGGCGTCAGTGGCAATGCGATGAACCCCGGCACTGCTGGGGGACCCGGGATGAGTGGAATGGCCGGGGGGATGGGAGGCGTGACTCAAGGGCAAGGCATGGCCCAGGGCCAAGGTCCTTCCCCTTTTGATTCGATATATAACGGACGGCCCAGAAAGCAGCTTCCAGAATCGACTGGTCCCGGGGTCGGCGGCGTGGGTGGTGCACCACCAAAGGAATTTCCCATGCTGGGAACTGGCCCCGGAAGTGCACCTGCGTCTTCAGCGCCTTCCGAGCGTACGAGTCCGCTTGCCATTTCTGGCCCAGGGTTGTACCAGCAGCAAGCTCCGAACCAGGCACAATCCCAGCAGTCACAAGACAACCACTTGCAGCGTAACCCTGCTCCATCCCAGCCTCCATCCCAACCGCAAACGCAACCACCTCAGCAACCACAAGAGGATGGTATTGTTCAGGCTCCTGCAGTCCATCAGGAAAGTGACATTCCAAAACCGGCAACGATGATCTTCTGTCCTGACAACACGGGTGAATGGAAAGAGAAGCTACGCTCGTCTTATGTACAACAAGTTCAACAATGGAGAGAAACTGAGGACGAGGAGCCGGAAGAAGTCAACGAGGAGGATGACGAAGCCGAGCCGGTTGGTGTTGTTGATGAGGCGGATGGTGAAAGCACCAAGCACTGGAAAGCGAAGCGGACATTGAGAAAGTGCGTTTTCAATCTCAGTCTCGTGAACTGTTGATTGACCTTGGTTTTCAAGCCACCTCGATGCAGTTCGTGCACTTGCGTTCCACCCTGCTGAGCTGTGCTTGGCGACTGGCGGTGACGATTGTACGGTCAAGATATGGCGTATGGACGTGGCTAGTCTGGCTTCTTCCACGTGCGTCGAGGGTTTCTCTCTTTTGTTTGGTACTTATGCTCTCACAGTGCCCGTGTTATGACGGAGAGTGAGCCACAGCTTACGCTTCGCGGTCATTCTGCTGCCATCACCCGTCTCGTACATTCCCCAGGTCGCCAACTGCTATATAGTGCATCGCTTGATTCGAGCATCCGAGTATGGGCGCTCCCACCACCCTCTCACACGACCTACGCTCCCTACGACGAGTCGTCTTCCCGAGGCGAGCTCATTGGCCACACGGACGCTGTATGGGATCTCGCACTTGTTCGAGATGAAAGCACACTTGTCAGCTGTGGCGCCGAGGGGACGGTCAAGGTATGGGATGTGAGTGGGCTAGGACCTGGTTCTCTCCGGTTATCATGGGGCTATTCTGGTTTGGAACGCGAAGGCGTTGACGGCGAAGAGGAAAAAGAGGGCTATGGTGCGACAGCCATCGAGGCTATTAAGACAGACCTGAAAAAGGTTGCCGTGGCGTACCAAAACGCGGTCGTCAAGATATTTGACGTTGAGACTGGTAAAGAAATTTCACGATTGGCTACGGACGCGACATACGGTGAGTGCATTGTTGGTTCTGCTTGATGATCTATTGATAGATAAATAAATGCTTTTTGTAGACGGGACGCCTGCGACTCAGGTGAACCGACTCGTATCACACCCGACCATGTCTATCATCGTCACCGCCCATGAGGACAAGTTCATTCGCATTTTTGACACCATCACTGGTATGAACGCATTGTGGCACGTTCTTTTTTACATGTCTGACCTCTGATGGGATGATAGGACAATGTACCCACGCGATGCCCGCACACTTGGACGGTGTCACTTCGCTCTCGATCGACGCCGCCGGGTTTTCGCTCGTCTCTGGTTCGCACGATTGCTCGACACGTTTCTGGGATCTTCTTGGCTCGCGGACGTGTACGCAGGAAATGACGACCCACCGAGAAAAGGCGAAAGAGGGCGTACTGGACGTCGAATTCCACCCCTCGTTGCCGTTCATGGCCAGCGCTGGCGCGGACGGCGTCGTCAAACTCTACGCGTCCTCATAGCTTTGTTTTTGCACGACCTTGATCATCTCGAACATTTTTGTTTTCCGACTGTTGCGCTTTTGCAAGGCTAGGTTATGCTCTGCCTCGGCTCACGTTTGGCACGCTTTCTCTTTTTTGTTTTTGTCTCTGTCAAGCTAGATATCTCTTCCTTTTTGTGTTTGTCGTACGTATACGCATTCAAGGACGGGAATTCTGATCAACTCATCACTTGCATTGGCGTTTTGTTCCTTGCCTACGGTCGTATACCCGTTCTGTCTGCGTCGTGATTGTCATGCATCTGCACATTGGTCATGGCACCCAAAAATAAAACCGAGCTCAAGATATCGTTGCGGGCAGGACAGCACAGAACGCGTATTATTGTCACCGAGTACCGGAGAACCGTATCACTAAGTACAATGTTCGACGAGGAAGCACGGGAGGAAAAGGATAAGGCTACAGTGGCTAGGTATACAGTGGTTATGAACTCGAGGGTGTCCTCAAAAAATATATATCAAGGAATAAACAATCAAACCGAACGTTCAAATCACTGCGAAACGTTGCGTCAGAATGCCGTGATTATAGTAGCGTGGCTTGTCCGAGGAAGAATAAAAAGTGGAAGCGGAACAATTAAACAACGCACCAATCTTCATACCCTGGTCCGCCGTCAACAGCTCCAAACCAAGTTTGTGCGGTTTGAGCAACTCCCGACACTGATCGCCAATGACGTGGTTAATCGGGCGCTCCGTAGAAAACTGCTCCTTGCAGTGCATGACGTACACCCTCAACCCCGTCAATGCGCCATACAGCGCCTCCGGAGGTAACGGCTCTCTTTTCTGTTTCTTCCGTGGCCGCGACGACGACGATCGGCGGGTCTGACTGCGCGGAGACGTGCGCGCCAGCACGACTTCTCTCGCGAGCGACACCAACTCTTGGACGAGATGTTCTGGACTGAGATGTCCCCACAACGCGTCGTCGGGTCTCCCCGCCATATACGAGCACTCGATGAATATCGCCGAGAGCGCGTGTGGGATCTTGGGCGCCGCGGCACGCCATACGGTCACGTTGCGCGGTTTAGCGGCGACGCTGTCCGGCTCGACGTCGCCGAAAAAGAGGAATTCGTGTTTGGTGGGGTTGTGTTTGATGAAGAAACAGGCGCTGTCGTAGGGGCCGGAATCGTTTTTGCCGTGGCTGATCGTCATGGTGCGGACGGCGACGTCGGGGAAGATCACCTTGTATTTCCCGTCCACGTGGAGGCTGGAACGAGGACATAGAGACGTGGCACGTCAGCTCGGATTTATCGGGGGTGGGTTGTGGGGAACGCACGCGCGGTAGATCAACCGGCATGATGCATTCGATTCATCATACCCAGCTAATTTAGGCCATACACGATCCGAAAACACGGTCTCTAAATCTTTGAGCGTCTGCGGGGTTCCGTGTATTCGTTTGCTGCACCCGCCCAACGCGCCTGCGGCCATGACCAAAGAGCTAATGTGGTCCAGGTGCGCGTGCGTGAGCAAAAAGCATCTGAACGTGGTGAGCACGACGTGGATGTGGGCGGAAAATATATCGGCGTACTTGACGTTGGCGTATATCGTGCAAGGCGACACCGGAGTCGCGTCTGCAGGACGCTCGCCAAAGAGATTGGGGTTCCGTTTCATGAGCTGTCTGAGTGCACCGTGGCCGGATCCTTGGCATAGGACAAGTCCAGATCAAGCGCACGCGCATCATGATGGAGCAGAACGTACCCGCTTCGAGTGCAACGATGCCATCGTCCCAAGATGTGTTGCTCGGTTTGAGTAGATATCTGTAGCAAGTGAGTGGAACAAGCATGCGGCCTCATGTACAGAAACATACCCGGACAAGTTGGTTTCGTCGAGACCGCCGCCTGAACCGACGACGACGATATCAAACACGGGCATGGGTAGGAAAAAGACGGGCACAGGAACGCTAGGGGACGAGGTTAAGTACTCGACTGACTTGCTCACAAACGTGTTGTGTCAAAGGCACGTCGGCTATTCAAGATAAATCATGCCCAGTCCTTGTGACAACAACCAAGTCCTTCAAGATCGCTCCATTATCGCGCAGCCCCCCACAGCACCATCGCGTACCTCGTTCCTACCAGCCCTTGTATTCGTCCCAGGCTCAGCTCACTTGTAGCAGGCCTCATACGCCGGAAAAACGATTTGGACAATGAACCGAATGCGCGTGTGAATCCATACAAGGGTCGATACTAAGCGACGTGATTAACGGCAAAACGATCAGACATGCCTCGCCCAATTCGTATTCGTCTTTTAGGAAAACACCGGAGATCCGTTCGTGGAGATAAACGGCGTAAAAAGAAACAGGAAAGAGAGGATTCATAGGAATGACCGTATGTGTGAGTATGTTATTCCGAAAGAGATCAATGGACATCCACCATTTCTTGAAAACGAGAGGCCGAAAAAAAAAAGTAAGCGAGACAGACGAAAAATTACGGAGTGAGATGACGGATAAAATATGATGATGCATCGTGACCGAGAACGCGTTACGCACCCAACAAGCTGTTGAGGGCTCTTTGGAAATCATAATCGTGTGTTTCGAGCGCTGCGACTGCTTGGTTGCGGCTGAACCCCATCGCCGCTAGCTGCTTGACCGGCTCGACATCATCGTCAACGGCCGGCGTGGTCATGCCTGGTTCTTCAACCCGCGTGAGCGAGTGTCCCGTTTGCGGCGTAGGTACGGGCGGCAACGTCTCTTGCTTCTTTCTTTTGCCAAACGGCAGGCGGATCTGCTAAACACGATCAGTGACCAACGTCTGACAGGCACCATCTGCGTGCGAAATAGAACGTACACTAAGCTTGGAGTGACGTGGGGGTGGAGCGGGCTTCTCGTGCGGAACCTCTTTCGTGGATGACGACGACGTCGATGGCCGCTGCGCTTTCGGAGATGAAACGCGTGGTGGTGGCGATGTCGTGCGTGGCTGGGGCGAACCGGTCCGTACGGACGAGGTCACCCGGGGTGAAGTGGGTCCCCGTGGTGACGTCGGAGGAGACATGGTCGGGAATTGCTTCGCACCATGGTCAGGTTGCAGAGGAGATGCAGGAATGGCAAAGACATTTGAAGTCCGAGACGTAAACGATTCGTCGAGCTTCAGGGCTTGAGAGGTATCAAGCCCTCCAAACGCTTCCTCGAATGAGATACTACCGAGACCCGATTGATCCGCCACGGGTTGCTCAGGCGGAGGACCACTCGTCCGCGTGGGCCAGGGGCCGGATTTGAAAGCATCATCAAATGAGACCGGTGCTTGTGGTTTCGAAACGCCACCATTCACAGGCGCGGAAAAAATATCTTGCGTCTTGTTCGCAACCGCAGTCACGTTTTGCTGCGTCCGAATAACACCATTCGCAGGCGGAGCGTCAGATGACGTCGCAGGTGGGAATTCGGCCCCCGTCCCCGAAGGTGTGCCAAAATCAAAGTTGTCATCAAACGCGGAGTCAAACGAAAAGTTGGAGACATTCTGCGAGGCGCCAGGGGAATTCTTGCCAAACGCTTCGTCAAAACTACTGACGCCGCTACTGTCCTTGACGGGAGTGTTGATAAATGTAAATCCGGATTCGCGACCGTCTTCCGGTATAGCAGCAGGCTTTGTCAAGGGCACACCGAATGCATCAAAGCCGGCTGAACCATTTTGTGTTGATGAGACACTATCCGGTTTCGGTGCACCCTCTACGACGGGGGATGTGACAATCACCGGTGCATCATTGGTAGCACCAAAGATGTCTTCAAACGGCACGGGATTGGATGGCTCCTTCTTGGTCGGTGCCTCCGTGGAACGGGTCTCCTGGTTCTGCTCAGTCTTTCCGTGACTTTCTTCCTCGTCACTGTCCTCGTCACTATCCGATTCGTTGACGTCCAAGTCGTGAAGATCCGTTGACAAGTCTGTCTCGCTCTCTTTGCCTTGTCCAGATGGAATGTCGTCCAAAGCAGGGAAATGGGCAGCAGCAGAATCCAACGAAGGAAAGTGGGGCGTGGTATCACCCCCGACGTGCACCGGCGTGGTACTGTTGGGGGGTGTGCTGAAGAATTCTTCCTCCGTAGGCGATGACACAACGTCACCAATCTCTGCAAAGTTTGCCTTGACTTTGGGGGTCGTCGCACCCGCATCTGCCGCATCATTGTCCGGCGCAGCATCAGAAGATGGCTGTGGCTCTGCATCAAACACATGGGAGATACCAAATGGATCGTCGACTGTCGTAACCGCCACATTAGGTAGTGACAGGCCAGGAGGTGGTGGAAGGCCAGGGGGGAGTGGAATGGATGCCGTTGAGAAAGACCTGAAAGGAGACTCGGGCCGGGGAGTGGACGTGTCCGATGCCATCGCCAGTCTCTCAAACGGGTTGTTGGTCTTCACGCCACTAGGGCTCAAGGGACCGCCGCCTGTAAAATCTGGTGTGACTGGCAATGGTTGGGCAGCAGCAAATGATAACGAGTCAGCGGGTGACCTGGTCCTCTCTGGCTCAGAGATTGACGGCGGTGCGGTCGATGCCTTGCCTGCTTCGGCCTCTACTTCCTCTCGCTCTCTGATCGTATCAGCAAGATCCTCTTGGGCCTCATCGAGCTCTTGATCAGCCTTGACCTTCTCCGACTCTTTTGTCGCGAATTGTTTGCGAGCAATCGCAAGAAGACCCTTCTGTTGCTTGGCATCTTTCTTGGCCTTCTCCACCTCCTGCTTTGTGGCGGCAATCTGTGTCGTCACCTCAGCCATGCGACGATTGAGATCGCGAACTTCCTCTTTATCGCGAAGGAGTGACCCTTCGATTTCCGCCTTGTCTACACGAATGGCGCTGAGGTCGCTCTCGCTCCTAATCAGCTCTTCTCTCAGTTTCTGAATCTCCGCGCTCTGATTGGTGTGGCGTTCCTTTAGTGTGTTCAACAGACCCGTCTCCGTCTCAAAGGCAGCCTTCGCGGAGTCAAGTTGCGTCTGCAAAGCAGAGAGTTGGGCCGCTTGGTTAGCAAGGGTAGCTTCCAAAGCTTCACGCTCGGCCTTGGCGCTCTGCAGCGACTTGTTTGTGGAATTGACATGATTCTGGAGGTTCCCGATCTCCGCAGATCGATCATGTAGTGGCGGATGGGCTTCGTCATCGTCTCCAAGAAGATCTGTGTGGAATGCTGAACCCAAAAACCCGCGTCAGTTATCCGGAGAAACGAGATATAATATGTACATACAGTTGTGAGTTGCTGAAAGAAAGGGATCCTCTGGAGCTTGGTGTGCACGAGGTGCTGGTGGTGGGGAAATCGCAGGTGGAATACCGGTCGTCTGAGGACGCAGGAGGCTGCGGTGAGGCTGGGTTTTGACGGCCGAGGACGGAGGGGATTCGTCCCACAAGAGATCACGTATCGAGTCGGTTGGTTGTGGATGAGACGGTGTTACAAACGGCGAAGTAGGACCGTTTTTTGCTCGCATGGAAGGAGGTACAAGGGATTGGGGCAGTATAGATGGGATCTCCTTGCCTGATAGTTTACTCTGAATCAGATGCATCGCAACTGCAAATCCATCTCGAGTCAGACGGCCATCATTGTTAAGGTCGGCAAGGTCCCTTGCGGATAGATTTAGGTCCTCTCAGGGGTGATAGGGACGTGGACGCACCAAATTTGAGCAAGGACGTCTTCTGGCAACTTGGACTGCAACATGAAGGGGACTGCAACATCGCCTTCGATGTAACCTCGTTTGTGCGAATCCAGGGTGTCGAAGAAACGGTCCGCGCTGGCCTTTCCAACAGGAGTGACATCCCAGTGGCCGGTGACTTGAGGAGCGACGCCAGGAAAGGGTGGGATAGCAGGTGTTTGCGCGATTGGGGGAGGTCGACGGGAGGGGAGTGTGGGTGCGGGATTTGGTTGACCTGTAAAGTTTGTCTGTACAGGTTGTTGCCTGGGAGGTGCTGGGAACGATGGTGATGGTGCTGGGCTAGCAAGAGACGCGCTACCGCCAGTTGCATGTACGGCTACAGCAACACCACCTGCTTGCTCATAGAGGCCCGGAGGGAGTGTCGTGGGTATGAAGGACAAGTGGTTGGTCATCGTTGCTTGAATTAAGTACATTGCTATCGTAAAGTCGGTCAAGTCGAGCGCGCCGCGGTCTTGAGTGTCTGCCAAGGACCTAAAAGACATGTTCGAAATAGACGCAACGTCAAGAGCAAAGTGATGCAGACCATATCTGAGATAGTTTGTCCACAGGAAGCTTGGACTTGACGAAGACGTCGCGAGCTTTATCACCTTTTTGCACCATCGGCGTCAACCCGGGACAGACAAGGAAGCGCAGCGTACCGCTTAATAAACCGTTTACCGGTCCACCGGCTTGGAAGAGCCTCATAAAATTTGCCTTGTCTTGCGGCGTGAGAAGTGGTAAACTGGGAGGGGGAGACTTTGGTATTGACAAGCCAGTACCCTGCGGAACAAGAGGTGTGTGGACGCCGTCAATGGTAGCAAGCGGGCCCGCTGTTGGACGACCGTCAGCACAAGAGAGACCCGGAAAGAATGACCGCACATTTGCTGAGCAGCGCCTGCGAAATCTTCTCTCCTTTCTGTGCCCAGCCAATGAGACGTACGGCGACGGCGACGCCTTTCCTGGTGAGAAAGCCATTGTTATCCTCGTCTGCGATGTTCCAAACTTCGCCGAGCACGGTTGGGGCGAGCTTTGCGCCGCCAAAGACTCGGACTGCGACGTCGCCGGTAAGGATGCCAATCTTTTGTGTATCGAACTGGGCAAAGATTTGGTTGACGAGGGCGAGCTCTGGAGATGTGGGCGTGAATTGCGAGGACATTGGGGCGGACCAGCAAGATGAAAGTTATAAGTTAGAATGAGTAAAACTGCGCATCCACGTCGTGTGTAAGAGCAAGAATTTGCCGATGTTGACCGATGCCAACTCACACAGCCATTTGGAACACTATTTTTATGATACACTACGAATGTCTTCCCAAGGATCACCCGTTGATCAGAATGTCATACTATGACTACTAGGAACATGTACCAGTGACGAGTAGTCGTAGAAGCCACGTGATTTGAATGGCCCATGTGACGAGCGCGTTGTTCAACTTGCACCTTGACGCTGATCTCACGAATGGACCAGATTACCTCTTCCCTCGGCCCCCCGCGAACAACTCAAAAATCGACCGCGTCTGGGTCATCTGCAGATGGCCAGGGTAGTGTCAAGAAACGGTCAGTCTTGTTTATTCGCTTGTATGTGAGTGCCATGATCGACAGGCGTTGTATAGGCTCGGTAGCGAGCTCATGTCTCTCATGGTGCGCCGTCTTGCTCGAATATCGCTTTTCGATTCTCAGTGCCACCCCATAGATGTCCGCTTCGCCCGGAATTGTTCGTCCATGATTGTCTCGCACCCAGCTGGCTGTCCTCACAATATTTGCAGTCTGCATTCCCCAAACACGATTCCAATCTATTTGAATGGGCTGGGACGATAGAAGGTGCCCCTGGAACGGTATGTCATCGTAGTCCTTTCCCAGGCGTATACTGACTTGTGTGGCACAGATCTACGCGGGGCTGACGTTCCGCATCTCCATCTCGTTCCCTAGCAGCTATCCCTACACGGCACCCACGATTAAATTCGATACACCATGTTATCACCCAAACGTGGACATCGAGAGTGGTGCCATCTGTCTCGACATTCTTCAGGCATGTATCCTCTCGAACCGTGTCGTCCCTGTTCTCAACTCGGAACTAGGACAAGTGGTCTGCTGTTTACAGCGTGCAAACTGTTCTTTTATCACTGCAATCATTGCTGGGGGGTGGGTAGCAATGTTATTCGTGACCTTTGGAGATTCACCACCGTTGCTCCAGAACCGAACAATGCATCCCCTCTGAATGCGGATGCTGCTGGGCTTTGGAACGACCCAGAAGGCAAGTGGTGCCTCGAGGTGTATCGTTCACCCGCTGATGGACTTGGTTTAGCATACAAGACCCAATTGATGAGGCACTATCGTTTCATTGACACTTGCTCGTGATGCCTTTTCGTTTTGCGTACATGTAGATAGTACCTGTATCGTGTCTCGACGTATTCTGTTGCACCAATGGGGTGACATTGCCCAAAGTGTTCCAAGTCTACCTGGATACCGGACCTGTGTCAAGTTTCAACTTGTTTTTTCTTCAGGATTGACTCCACACCACCACCACTACCCACATCCCATGTGAGTTGTTCGTTTCTGGGTCGCCATGTCCATCTCATGGTTGTAGTTGTCGCTCGTTGACATGCGTCGTCGCGGTCCCCCCTCCTCCCTCCGTCTTTTCCAGGGTCCCCTCCCGCCCCGTTCCCATCCCAAACACACCCTTCCATCCGTCCCTCGACCCGTCTTTCGCCCGGAAACATCGCTTTCCCATGGCCCTTCTTCACCACGGCGGCACCAGGCTGACCACCTCCCGCTCCCGCTCGAACTTGCTGCTATTTGCCGGCCAAGTAGCAGCGCTGGTTCCACACCCACCTCGTCCCCCACCCCGAGTCCGACCAAACGGACACGGGGACCGTGGGACGACGTGTCGTGTTTCGACTTTGTCGTCGACGTGAATAGCATTCTCGCACCGCCCAAACCAGTCGCGATGGGCATCTAACATGTATTCGTTCCTTGAGTGCTGCTTCTGGAAAGCTTGGATTGTATCACCCTTTCGTTGTTGTTGTACTAGTTGTAAAAAAAAATTGATTCAGGGCGTGGTGGCGTGGTGTGCATGTTGTAAAAAAGACAAGACCCCGAGTCTCAAAATATATTCATCTCCTCCTCCTCCCTCGCTTCGTCCTCTTCTCTTTTCTTTTTCCTTCACGACTTCCATCATGTCCTCCTCCCCCACCCCCGACATCGCTGCCCTTTCCCTCAACACCCAGTCCGCTCAGCAACGCCTCAACGACACTTATGATTACGATGGCCCCAACCCCAGGCAGCAGTTCCAGTTCACCTCCCCCCCGATCTCCGCACCACCCTCCTACAACCCCCTCAACATGAGCCCGTCCCCGCTCAAGATCAAGACCCCGCGTGGTGGCCTGCCCACCGTGTGTACCCACTACTCTCCTCGTCTTCCTTCTCATTTTTGTGCTCTAGCAATGGCTCGACAACTCGGTCACTCTCCCCGAAAACCGTCCTCTCTCCCCCAACAATAATTCTGACTTTTCGTCCTCGGGTGGCTCTCCTCCTATGGGCAATCTCGTTCCATCCACGCCTGGCCAGGGCCCCGATGACGAAATTATACCCACCGCCATCGTCATCAAGAACATACCTTTCAACGTCAAACGCGAGACCCTTCTCGATATCATCGTAGGTCCATATCATATCACCCTGTGCTTTGATCAACCCCGTCCTTTCCAGGCATCCTTGTCCATCCCTACCCCATACGCTTTCAATTACCATCTCGATCAACAGGGCTCCTTCCGCGGCTTGGCCTTTGCCAACTTTCGCCAGGCTGCAGATGCAGATGCCGTCGTCGCTGCCTTGAACGGTTTCGATGTCCAGGGCCGCAAACTCCGCGTCGAGTATAAAAAAGTCTTGCAGGCTGGTGAAAAGGAACGGATCGAGAGAGAAAAGGCAATCCGCCGGATGCGCTCCATGCAGCTCGAAAAGGAACAGGCTGCAGCCGCGGCAGCTGCTGTTCACCCATCGTACGACGACTTTGGGCCCATCGCTGCCCCCACCTTTACCCCTCAACGGTCCTTTTCGACCGGGGCAGCATATCAGCAATCCCAGTATTCGCCGCCGTCCGTGCCCCCACTCCCGATCTCGCAGGGTTTCAACCCTCCGACATCACCGCCTGTGGCGCCGGCGACCCCAAATCCTTCGGAAAAGGCATCTCTTTCAAACGAGCTGGACTTGAACGACCCTTCGACGCTCGAAATATATTCTAGAATTCTCCTCTTCAAGGACGACCGCATGAGAGACGAGCTCGCGTTCTCACGGACCCTCTCACCCAAGCAAAGGAGGGTGGTTCATCTGATCGCCCAGAAGCTCGGCGTGTACCATTATTCCGTCGGCGAAGGCGAAGACAGATATGCCGTCGTGACCCGGATTGATCCCAACAGGGCAAGTTTTCCTCGCTTACTCTTACGTCCATGAGCGCATCTCTTATGTCAAATTTATGCAGAGAACGCAGCCCACGTTATCGCGTGCCCCTTCTGCATACCTCTCCGCGTCTTCTTCGCAATCTCAGCTCGCAAACACTCTTCGCATGAAAAAATCTATGCCCGACATGAAGACCCTGCATACGCAAGCGCCACGCCTGACCACACGTGCATCCAACGGAAACATCCGAGAGGGTTATGCTACTATCGCCTCCCCATCACGCCGCTCGCCCGGCGGCTTCGGATCCCTGTTTGGCAGCACCAGCAGCTTTGGGATTGGTGGCTCCATTCCTCCGGTCCCGAGCCTCCCTTCTAGCGTCACGGGCTCGATCAATGGAAGCCTGGCCGACAGTCTCAGCAGTGGTGTCGTGAGACAGCCACGCGGTCCTGGTATCGGCGGGTTCGGCGTGCGAAGGGCTACAAACACCGATTTGCCCCGTGGAAGTGGCCTCGAGGCGCGCACGCACGAGCCTCTGGAAATATAGACATGTTTTTCTCACCCTTGACCTCGAGCGTTCGTAGGCAGTTTTCTGAGACATATATATGCCTGACATGCACGAATGGGCATTTAATCTCTCTGTTTTTTTTTTTTCATGGTTTGTGTTCATATCGTTTTTTCCCTCATCTTTTTTGTTGTTGCTCTCCATTCGATCCATGGGTGTCATCATCTCTCGTCCTTGTCTGATATAAATTGTATACCGCATCATATAAAATCGAACCTAGGCCTTTTTCTTCCTCATTACATGACTAACTTTTTTTTCGTTCATCCTCTCCAGGGGTATTACGGAGCGCTAGCGCGTAGTATGCCCTCACACTCCTCATCGTCGCTGGATATTCACATTTATATATATATGATAGTCATGTCATGTCAGTAAATATGTACGTGTTGCTTGATGCATCCCCGTTTTTATTGTTCTTCCCTGCACAGGAAGCCCGAACCCTTGACGATCCGACGCTTCTAGCCCATGACTAAGTTGGTGTGGCCCATCAAGAGACCGACAGGTCACGCCGGGCAGCGTGGAGGCAAGCGAAGGAAGTCACGTCGACAACCGACGACTCGTCAATGAGAACGTCAACGCGGCGCAGACAGGGCACGTCGCATCTCGGGCCGTTTCTGCACCTCGTCAAACCGACGCACGATCACTTCGCACTTGGTCGTCTTGCAAATGTGTTTTGACGTGTTCTTGAGGTCTTGGGAGAACAGGGTGAGACCGGCGGCGCGTTCGACGGCGTCGACTGTGGCAAGGATAGGGTAAGCGATGCGTGTTTCATAAAGTGATGTCGGACAAACCTGGGGTGACGAAACTCTCGAGCGATGCTTCATCCGGAATGATTGCGTTTGGGAAGACGAACGCGCCGGTGGATAACTCGGGGATGTCGGGCGTCGAGGGTGAGGAAGGTCTTGATGCGAGCACGACCTTTGCAAAGTGGGTTGGGACGGCGATGTTGGGCGGTGACCCAATCACTTCGTAATTCTTTTTGTGGTGTGTCGCGCGGGATGACACGACCGAGTCAGGGTGAAAAAAAGGGATGAATGAAAGAATACGTACGACGCGCCACTTGCCGTCTGGATCCTTGTGAGGAAGGTAAAGGGGAATGGTGAACACGTAGACGTCGGAAAAGGATTTGGTTAGCCTTCGACACCAGTCCTCGACATACGCCCAATCTGTCATCCAGTCAACACGCGATGTCACCAGTCAAGGTAGGGCGTACAGTGGCGGTTGAATCCGACGCCGATCTGCGGTGCAATGTTGGACAGCAAAAATGTCTCGTCCATGGCACCTTGAGAGGTCTTGGCGTCTGCCGCGGGTACCCTGGCCCACGTCTCGTCATCATCCGATTCATGGACGCGCCAAACAAGGGACATACATGTGTCCTCGATCGTATCCGCTTTTAAAGTAGTCCTGGAGCTTGGCACGGAATATGGCAGGCAAGGATTCGTCTTCGGTAAAGTTGGATCTGGTCCTATCACCTGCTTCATCGTCCGAGGCTGGTGCGATCGCGGATTTACCCAGCGATGAAAGTGTCAGGTGCTCAGCCGTCTGTCAAACCGGGGCATGGGATTACCAACGGAGGTCGAGCACGGAGGAAAACAAACGCACCCAAGCAGGATGCCGGAGACGTCTATCGTACGCCGCCGTATACGCCTTGCGCACAAGCAAATCCGGGACCGGTCCTACACGGCCCGTCACGCCTGTGTGTCGACGATGCGATTTGGACAGCACCCACCTGGGTGCCCATATTTGAGTACGGCGGAAACTGGAGGGGCAGGGATGAGTGCGGTGGAGAGTTTGGCGTCCCCTTTTCGGTCGAGGTCGATGACGGGTGGTTTGGGTGGTGGAATGGACCGGGACCTGGACACGACGGTGGCGACGCCGCCCCCGACGACCGCACCGACGGCAAAGCAGGCGGCGTGTATAAAGGACGTACTCGGCATACTTGGTAGTGTACGGTCCCGAAGACTAGTCAAAGACTACGTGGATGACTAGGAATGAGTCAACTTTATTACGCGTGACAGCGTGACAATAATATCCAAGCACTGTCTTTAATCTTTACCACCACCACCAATTCTACCATGGCTACCGGCAACCTCGACTGGGACAGCAAGACCGTCATCGGCTTCAGAGCCAAAGCCCCCAAAGTCACTCGCAACACTACTGAATTGAATGGTGGGCCTGCTGGGACTGTCCCTCCTCTTCCTACTGACACGTGTTCTCTACAGCCGTATGTTCATTTCGTGACACTTGTAGGACATCCTAGGGTCATCGAGACTACTTTGTAGGCACGCCGTACTGGAGCCGTCGTTGCGACAGACAAGAAAGTCACTGCGGGTGGGAACAAGGCGCATGTCGGTGTGTATCCGCCTTCACCACAGTCTACCGTTTGGTCTTAAGCACGCCCTAGGCCCCGACCACCAGAAGATTGCCAAGCTGGATCGCGAAAACGAGGTTGCGCCACCCCCCAAGGTCGCTCCCTCTGTCGGCAAGGTGAGTACCAGTCATCCATTTGTTTTCTGTGCTTACTCATCTATTCGTGTGTCACAGGCTATTCAGAGCGCTCGTATGGACAAGCAGCTGACGCAAAAGGATCTCGCTCAAAAGACCAACGAGAAGCCTTCCGTCATCCAGGATTACGAGTCCGGCAAGGCTGTTCCTAATCCCTTAATCCTTTCCAAGATGGAGAGGGTCTTGGGCGTCAAACTCCGTGGTACAGATATTGGGAAGAAGCTGGAGGGGCCAAAAAAGTCGTAACTTGACCCCTCCTTAGATTCATAATATCGACAAATTTACATACCTTTGTGGATTTACTAGCACACTGCCCTTGTCATCCTTAGATCTCATCCCACAATGTATTTCTTCAAAATATATGTATCATGTCCGAGCACTGGCAATGCACAAGAGGCAAGATAAAGCATGGGTACAATAACATTACTGTGATCATCGGTTCTACATATACATTTCACGAACCTTCTTCCGGTGCACCCTACAGACGATGTGATCAGCCAAGGAAAACTGTTCAGAGACAAGAGACCGACATATGTAATATAATCTGCGCTTTCGCAAGCCTTGTATTCCTTGAGCAATTCCTCCGCCGTGGCTCTGAGAAACAACGTCAAGTCACACCACCACAAAACACCATGACATGCTCACCTCGCATCGTCAAACTCTTCCAGCGAGTTTTCAAACATCTTTTCCTTTTTGTACTGTTCCAAGAACGCATTTCGCTTTCTGAGACGATCAAACTGGTCCAACATGCGCTTGAACAACTGCGCCAACAAGGATCAGTCATCTCGCTCACCCAGAATCATAAAGGAATGAACGCACGGAGGCAATGCTCGTATGGTTCGCAAGCATCAACCCGCTCACGCGGTGGTTCGTCGTGATATATGGCGACCGCCGCGTTAGCGCGACCTGTATTGACGCAGGCCCCCAAGGGATAAAGTTGGCCAGCTGACGTTCGCGTATGCGCAGCAACGATTGGTGTACCTAGCAAGGACAAGCGATCAGCGCAGACCCGTCGAGTCGACATCATCTTACATCGGTCGGATCGACGTCTCCCTGGATGATATTGAGGATGGAAATATAACAGGCAGTTTTGCTCGGCGTCGTCGACACCATGCGGTTTTTAGGTTGTAGCAGACGGCGCATGACATCGAGCACCGTCGTGCGTCGGATGGGTTTCGCCTGGGAAATGTATGTCAAGCCCGTGCATGGTTCGGACCTACGAACCGACCTTGTCAATTTGGTCGCTCGTGAAC
The DNA here is from genome assembly GCA_038094595.1 of Pulveroboletus aff. annulatus. Taxonomy (NCBI): domain Eukaryota; kingdom Fungi; phylum Basidiomycota; class Agaricomycetes; order Boletales; family Boletaceae; genus Pulveroboletus; species Pulveroboletus aff. annulatus. Next base: position 30,727 of record JBBPTX010000167.1, read on the forward strand.
GGCGTATAGGACGTCATCAAAAAGTGGCATCGAGGTGTCGGGATGAGAGACGCAATGATGCCCACGAGATCATTGTTCATGTACCCTGGGTAACGCAGCGTCTGCGTGCTCGCAGCCATCACCGTCGAAACCTGTCACATACACCAGTGTCATCTCTACACACAAACGAATGGGAATGTGCTCACGAGTTGATTCGTCTGATCAAACGAGGGTGTTTGTATATGCAGCCTATCAGCTGCTATCCGCGATAATGCGCCATTATCGAGTACAACGACCGAATCGGCATGGTTCGTCAGTCGTTTCAGCGTCAGGAGCGAATTGTACGGCTGCACGACCACATCGCCTTCTTGCGCGTTCGGAAAGACGGAATACGTCTGTATAAGCTTCTTGGGGAACTTGTCGTTCAGCCGCTCGAGCACGAATGACCCGAAGCCAGAGCCCGTCCCGCCGGCGATCGAGTGCATGAGCATGAATCCCTGCCAGTGGGACATGTCAACCGGCCGAAGCGGCAATCAATGTGCATATTACCTCGAGTGAATCGCTCCCTTCCGCCTCCCTATCAATCATCTCCATCACCTCCTCGTACAACCTCTCCCCCGACGCATACCCATGCGCCCAGTTATTCCCCGCCCCGCCTCCATCCTTGGACATGAATATATTCTCCGGGTTATACAAATTCGCCCATGGCGAACTCAATATGTTATTGATCACCTGTCACGTTCTCGAATCGGAGCGAGATGCAAAGAAAAGGGGACGCACCCGTGGCTCGAGATCGACGAGGATAGCACGAGGAATGTAATGCTCGTCGTCGGCTTGGTAGAAAAACACGTCTTTGCGATCGCCACCCTCGGTCGCCCATTCTTCGAGGATGCCCTCCTTGTTGATCCCGTGTTCTGCACAGAGTCGCTGCCAGTACACGGCACCCACTTGGTTATCGGCTCACGTTAGATCACGCCAGAGAAACAAGATGGGCGTACCTTGGTTTCCACATTGTCCGAGCTGGACGGTCACGATTTCGCGAGGCATGGTTAATGTCAGACGCGTCGCGCCGAGTCTATGGTATATTGCAAACGTGAACAACAGCAGAACATGCGCATTATAAAAGGTGAAGAAAACGAGAAAAAAAAATAGTATGTATGCGAGGCTGGTAATGTGGAGACTATCAAAGGCCTTCAGCCTGTGTGAGTATGTAAGTACCAGACGTATGCGACAGGGTTGCAATGCGATTAACAAGAGAAAAAAACCAAGAATGCAAGTGTTGCATGGCGTGGCCGTCAGCCACCTAATGGTGCAGGCGAACAATCCCAAAATTCCCAAGGAGACTGTCTCTGATATATGATGAGAACAAGGTGTACAAAGACGACCCGTGCATTTGCACCAAGTCGTACCGTCGATGCTTAACATCGGTGTCATGAGGGGGTAGCGCAATCAGAGGTGAGAAACCGATTTTCAGAGCGAAACAGAAAGGAATAGCGCGAAGACATTTTACATTTATCCACCGGCCACCGCACCACGGCCATCACCGTCTTCCAGCCGCACCACGCCGTGGAAGCCCCTTTATTCTTCGGCCACCCGCACCTTCTGTCGGGGGTGGCGCAGACCCCATCGTAAACAACGATCCTGCCGGCGCCGCTGTAGAGGCCGGTGTGCCAAAACCGACGCCAGGTGTAGCAGCCGCAGGTGCACCTCCACCAAACGTAAATGGTGCATTTCCAGTTGTCCCAGACGGAAGCGTAGTGCTGCCAGTAGCAGGAGAAGCAGGTTGACTGCCTGTTCCAAAAGCGAATGGGTTGGCCGCTGGCTGCGTCGTAGAAGGTGTCCCAAAGGCGAACGATGAGGGCCGATTAAACGTCGAAGGACTCGATGGGGCAGAAGCTGTCGAAGGTTGACCAAAGCCACCTGCAGACGTAGGTGCAGGCCCAAACGTGAATGGCGACGGAGGTGCGACACTCGGAGACCGCTGTGCAAATTGGAAAGGCGCAGCTGCGGGTGCAGTCGTTGCTGGACTCTCTGGAGGTTTCTGACCAAATGAGAAACCAGTGGAGGGTGCTTGCCCGAATCCACCAAATGTAACCGCAGGCTTAGTCTCTTTCTTCTCTTCCTTGGTAAATGGGTTCACAGTACCACCTGTGGCATCAAAACTAAAGGGAGCCGTGGTCGTAGCCGGGCTCTGAGCAAACAGTGCAGATCCGCTTGGCGTGTTGAAGGAGAAATTAAGTGTCGGTCTTTCTGGTGCCTTTTCACCGCCATTCAGGACTATATCCCTCGCTGGACTTTCGTCCATTGTCACCTCCTGCACAACTTTGGGAGGTGTAACAGGCCGAGCTGGCGCCGTTGACCCGAATGCAAAAGGTTTGGTAGAGACATCTGCCGTAGCTGTTCCACTGGGGGCACCACCAAAAGCGAACGGAGCTGGAGCGGAAGGGACTGCCGTTGAAGTACCCGAAGACCTAAAAGTGAAACCCGCTGTAGGTTTCTTCTCTGCAGCCGATGTGCCAAAGGAAAATCCAGTCGATGCGGGCTTTTCTTCCGCTGGAGCGGTGCTGGGACGCTGTCCAAACGAGAACGGGGTTGCAGGTGGCGGTGTACCAAACAGAGATTTAGACGTATCGGTGCTAGGCGGTGCTATTGCCGGTGCGGAAGTCGTTGGGGCAGAAGAGGCGGCCGGCTGACCAAAGGTGAACACACTCTTTGGTTCTTCGATCTTGGGAGGGGCTCCAGCTGGAGCAGGAGGTGGTGCCGAAGGTGCAGCGCCAAATGTAAAGGGAGAAGTCACAGGCTTCACGAACTCTGCTGATAGCGGTTTCTCAGATGCTAAACCGGAAGAAGGGGCTGAAACGGATTCAGCAGGCTTGGCGGGAGTCCCGAACGAGAATGGTGAAGCTAGAGATGGTGGGGCTGCCGTAGGTTTTTCGGACTCTTTCGGTAGTGTCGAAGCGGCGGATGCGGAAGGCGTGGCAGTAGAGTCAGTTTTAGGTGTAGGTGCAGATTGGGGGGGTGCACCAAAGAGCGATGGCGCGGCAGCAGAATCAGGTTTGGCTGTTGCAAATGCAGATATAGGCTGCGTGGGGCCACTAAAGAGCGATGGCGATACACCAACCACCTTTTGAGGAGCTGAGACTGAAGTTTCAGCCGGCTTGGGTTGCTCCACCACAGGGATAGTGAGAGATGATGGTGTCGACTTAGCAAAGACAGAAGAATTAGCAAAGAAGTTTGGTACTCCGGAAGACGTCGATGCAGCACTGGATCCTGATGGTGCTGTTAGAAGGGTCGGAGCCGAAGGGGCAACTTTGGTAGTCTCGGGCGTAGGAGGCACAAGCGATATTGTGGGCAGAGCTAGAACCGGAGTAACCGAAGTTTGAGCTGGCTTGGATTCTGCCTCGGAGGGAGGTGCCTGCACGGGTGCTGGGGCAGAGGCTGTCACGGTGGCAGGAGATGGGGCCGGTACGGGAGCAGGTTTAGTGAGGGAAAATGGAAGCGAAGAAATTGGAGGTTCCTTTGCATGTGCCAGGTCATGCGTGATAGTTGTCTAAGAAATGTAGGTAAGACGTCTGATCAGTTGACATCACAGCCCACCTCTTTAGCAAAAGTAAAGTCTGCAGGCAGGTCAAAGACCGGTGTTTTCTTAGCCGCCTCCTCAAGCGTTTTCTGCTCTGCCGCGCGGGACTCTTCCATATCTTCGTCCTCATCTTCGTAGGCTGCGGAATATTTGGCTCTTCGTGATACTGGGCGCTCTATGTGATTCCGGCTGATTCTTGTGCGACCCACTCGCAACGAAGAGCTCAAAGGTTCTTCACGGGGGACTCTTGGTTCAAAGACAGTAGCTGGAGGGGGTGGAGGAACTTTAAGATCTTCCTGGCGTTTCTTCTCCACTTCCGCCTCTTTCCGCTTCCGCTCCTCCTCTGCCCTCTCATCTTCCATCGCATCAGCCTGTTCCTTCTCTTTTGCTTCCTCTTCTTCCTTCTTGCGCCTTGCTAACCACTTTTTCATCCCACCTTCTCCCGCATAAGGTTTCCTCCCATTTATCACTTCCCTCTCCTTCCTCTTTCCCTTATCTTTCCCCTTGCTCTTTGTTCCGAGTCGAGGCTTGACTGGTCTGTCATCTGTCATCAGCGTAATAGGCTTCCTTTCTTTGTGCAAGAACATATCAGGAACTGCAGTAGCACCCTTCAATCGTGTTGGCAACAATGGCGTCTTGTATACTTCCAGTTCATGTAAGGCTACTTCAGCCTTGTTGACCGGCCAGCGGTGCCCAGCTAGATAATAGATGTAAGTTAAACCGTGAGGGGTGATCCGATCATACGTACGCGCGGAAACGTCTGTCATGGATCCCGTCCCGAACAAGATAGAGCTTTGACGAACTGGCGCACGTGCCTAGAATAAACAATCAGTGACTTGTCTAGATACCACAAGAGCGCAAAACAGACACTACGCTGAGAGTCGATCAGAGTTCCTAGAGTCAACTGCTTGGGGGCATCCGCAGCACCCTGTTTCTGAGCAGCAGGCGGCGGCTTGACGAACATGGGATTCGACATGAGAGATGTTAGGGGAGGGGGCTCGTCCGCACCACGCTCTCGGCGTGGTGGGACGACAGGACCAAAGCCAGTACCCGAAGGTTGCGGAGTGAGCGACGAGCGAACCCGGATATGGCGTGGGGACATGGACACGTCCCGGCTAGGAACCTTGGGGTCTCTTGCGGGTTTCGTCTCCGATTGGAGATCCTGAATGGTTGGCGTGGGCTGTAGGCGAGACGAAAGGCTCGAATGGGAAGGTGGGTCGAGAGACATCGTCCGTGTCACACCCTGTGGTTTCAGGTGTGAACCGCTGGGAAGGGGAGATAGAGTACGCCGGCTGCGATTCCAATTCGACGAGGCTGATGGGAGATGCAACGTTTTCCGGGGAGACCTGGTCACATCGGATGTGGAGCGATTTGAGGTGCGGCGTGCTTGGGCAAAGGCAGCCTGGGGGGGATCGAGGTACGGCTGGGTTCTGTCGGGGGAACTGACCCTCATCCTCTTCGCCCTGCTCGGAACTGTCGCATCTTCCATGTCTGCATCCTCTAGCAAAACTGGGAGTCTCCTCCGCTTCCCCTTGGTGTCCTCGAACTCATCCTCCGAACCCGCGAACCAGGTGAACGGGGCCGTGACGATGTTTTTGATTGTGCCAAAGAACGAATTCGAGCGAGCGAGTGAGCCTGCATGATTTTGGTGGGTATATGTGGTCATCGCTGTCGAGGACGACGAGCGGGACGGCGGGGCGTTCGTGGGCGGTGGTGGTGGTGGACGGGAACCCGCATTATTAAAAAACAATTTGCTTGGAGGAAATCAAAAATGGAAATATATTCACACGATTAGGCATATGTAGCCAAGGCGCAGACGACGGCAACGTCGATGTTGTCGAGACATGTCGCACGGGTCGTCGCTAGGGCCAGTGTCCGTCAATTGACAGACGGCGCTGCGGCCAACGTGAGTACCAAATAGTGTTGCTAGTGGCACATTAACATTGACGTGAATGTAGCAAGGCTGGCTGTTCATAGACTCGGTCTTTCCTGTCCGATTGGGCATTTGGGAGTACGCATTCTAACCGTGTCCTTGTACCACTTCTGATCGCTGCGTAGCATTCGCCATTATATTGGCGTATTCCGTGAAGAATCCTTGCTAGGGGAACTCGAGTCTCGCCTTTCTGTCGTCAAGACCCATGGATTCAAGGTCCTGTCCCTTGAACCATACCAAAAGGATGGTGGTGTCTTTGTCAAATTTTCGTACAATGCGAATGGTGGAGAGAGTGCACTGAAAGACATTGAAGACAGACTGAGAGCGGAAGCCGACAATCATGCCATGCCCTCCTGGGCCGGGCTAGGCTGGGGGAACGTTTGGCTTGTCAAAGGTCAGCCATGGTTGGAGGTCCGTCATTGTCCCATATAGCAATGTGCACTGATAACATTGCATCAGGACATGAATAGGTATCCTTCCCCGCTCGTAAAAGTTGCGTTCGAGGGGCCCGATGTCCAAGAAGAAACCCTCTATGATCTCTTTCGCGCAAGTTATTTGATTGACCACCTTGATCAGGAATAATTCTCACCCGACTGACAGCCATATGGCCGCATATATGACCTGACTCCCTCGAAGCCCGTCCCTGCCGGAACCCTTCGTTCCGCGGATATTTCCTTTGCACGCGTTCGCTCTGCTGCTATCGCGCGGAATGCCATCCATGGCTATCAGTTTCCGAATGGCACGCAACCTACTCGTTTACGGATCCTTTACCAGCGCCCAATGCAAGCACACGCCATCCGCAATTGGCTCACTAGTCACCCAAGAATAGTCCTTCCCATTTTATTTTTCTTGCTGGGCACATTGACGTACACAGTAAGCACGGGATGATATTTTGCTCACACAATAACCTGTTCTGCACAGGTTTTTGACCCTGTTCGAGCCTTCTTTATCGAAGGAAAGATGTTAAATTGGTTTGATTACCGAGGTTTGCCGATTCCTTGCTGATCGGCGGGAAGGCTGAAGTTCCAAAAGAGTATGGTCTATTCAAATGGCTTCGAGCTCACGGCCTAGATCGGTTATCCCTTTCATCTACACCCGAAGATACCCCAGTAACGGATCTGAGTGGCTGGAAGGAACGCAGAGAAGCAGAAAATGCATTGAAAAGCTATTTAACCGACCCACCACGTGCGTTCATTTTCTGACCGAAACACCAGTCACAATTCACAAATTCTACAGGAACTGTCGCATTCGTTCATGGCCCTCAGGGTAGCGGAAAGTCCTACATGGTTTCTGTCTTGTTGCAAGACAGCGGCCGGTCAGCGTGGCTTCTGATCTGCTTTTCAAGCATTTGAGATTCATTGCCCACAGAAAAACTTTAGTCATCGATTGTGCAGAGCTGAACAAGGCCACGTCTGACACTAGGCTCGTAGCCACCCTAGCACAACAAACAGGCTATAGGCCCATTTTCACCTTCCTTAACTCTCTTACTAACATCATCGACATCGCGAGCATGGGTGTCATTGGTCAGAAGGGTCAGTTGCATCTCTTACCAACCTTCCTTTTATTCACTGTATAATACACATATGAAGCCGGCCTCAGCAACTCCCTCCCGGACCAGCTGAAACAAATCCTTGAGGTAGCTGCGTCAGCCCTCATGAATGTGAACCGATCGCTTCGCAATGCTACCAGAAAAGAACTCCAAGCTGAACGTGACGTAGAAGCCTGTAAGGTCGAGGAAGCACGTCGGGCAGCGCGTGTTCGCCAGGGTACATGGCACGATGGGAGGTTAGACTGCGTTGCTGGCAATGGCATCATGTCCGAGCTGGGTGTTGGCGATGAATCTTTTGGCGTAGCAGATAGTGATGCTGGAGTGAATGGTGAAGACGGAATTTTCGAGATGGAGGAGCTTAAGAAAGAGAAAGAGCTGGAAGACGAGCTCGTAAGGAAGGAGAGGACTGCGGAGGAGGTTGAGGCCATTGCGGCGCTTCCCGTTGTGGTCATTCAGAATTACGGTGCGCGCGGGAGTGTCTACAGGGAAGAACTACAACAAGTGCTTAGCCAGTGGGCAGCAACCCTGGTCGACAACAAGGTAGGTGACGATGTTAATTCCGGCGTCTTCTCACACCTCATCGACATATCTCAGATTGCACATGTAGTCGTTGTCAGCGATAACAGAGAGAATGCGAAACTCATTGCACGGGGTACGTCCGAGTATATCCCCAGTAATTCAATGACTCACTTGTCATTATTAGCTCTCCCATCAAAGTCCCTAAACTCTATTCCCCTGTACGATGCGGACACAAGCAGTGCATTGGCGTTTGTGAAACAGCGTCTGCGTGATGCTGGGATGACTGCTGAACTGACCCCACCAGAAGTAGCCAGCATTGGATACCTCGGTGGTCGTGCAAGCGATCTCGAGATTGTCAGTAGGCCCCCCTTGGCATTCACAGGTCGTATCTTACCCGTGGTCTCTAGTTGATCCATAAAGTCCGTAGCGGCCAAGCCATTGAAGATGCTGTCGAAGATATTATCTCTCGCAGTGTCGGTGAACTCCGCAAAAATGCTTTTGGGGAGGACGTTGAAGACGCCAAATCCTTGTCATGGACACGCGAGCAAGCATGGACCGTGCTCAAACAGCTCGCGTGGAGGGCGGAGGTGGGATCCTGTGTTTGGCGGGTCTTTTGACCAAAAACCCTAACCATCTGAACGCGCAGCTTCCGTATTATGATGTACTGGCAAACTTCCCATTCAAGGGGGATGAACTCGCTCTGCGCTCTATGGAGCATGCAGAGTTGATTTCTATCGGAACTTCTCATGGTGAGTGACGTTCCTTGAGGCGTGTGAAATGTCTTGATGGACTGTGGACAGGTCGGCCTGCTACCATACGCCCAGGAAAACCCGTGTTGAAATACGTCTATGAACGACTTGTGAATGGTGAGCGCTTCCACGCATTTTCAGCATAATAGTGTTTCAATTGTTGACGCGACGTAGATCCTGTCTTCCGAGCAACGCAAGAGATGGCGGTAAACGACAGGCTCATTACTGGCGCGGATGGCACGATAAAAGCTTGCGAAACGGAGCTTGCTACACTACAAGAAATCGCTGGTCCCGAAGGATATTTCCAGTGGCTGTGGAAGAGCAAGCGAGCATCGACGGAAAGGCGGAGGTATTTGTTGAAAAAGATGTGTGAGGCACAGGTAAGGTTGCAGGCGTTGGAGAAGCAAAATGTGGACTTGAAGAGGACATTGGCAAGGGGGACTTGAGATAATTTGCTAAGTAGTTCCCTAGACTTTAGATGGTAAATAAATACCGACTCCGGTTATGGAAGGCAGTGGCCTTGGAATATAACAAGGATAAACAACGCCTTTCCTTGCCGATCATTGATAATCGCCTTGTGTGTGTCCACCATGGCAAATGCTGAAGGACAAGGACATCTTCTGTCATTAAAGGTGATGAGGGTATCTGTGCGTAGTTGCTTGTTCTCATCCTCGCCGCAAATAATAAGCAATCCATAGCGACCCGGGCTCGCGGCTGCTTGGGAGCCATTTTATTCCAGCTCCTCCTCGTTCTCTGCCCATTCGACCGCATCGATTCTCTCTCTCCAAGGAACGACTCCGCTTCCTGGCCACCCCAAGACCCTGCGCGACCTTACCCACGTTTCCGAGTTCCTCACGCTCCCCACCGCCTTTGGCGCGATACAGCTCGGCGAGACCTTTTCTTGCTGCTTTTCCGTCAACAATGAAACCCATGCAGCGGTACAAGGCGTTCATGTCCATGTCGAAATGCAAACCGCCAACTCCAAGTCACTCCTCTGCGAGCTTGGCGGGCCGGGAAGTGCCCTCGCGGCAGGAGACGGGCTCGAGTACGTGGTGCACCACGAAGTGAAGGAGCTCGGTCAGCACGTGTTGGCGTGTACGGTCACGTATCAGCTCCCGCCCGGGTACCATTATGCACCAGGACCCGTCGAGGGCTCGGATGACCCGAGCTTGCAGAGTTTTCGGAAATTTTACAAGTTTTCAGTGTGTTTTCCTTGTTTATGGTGTGCGGGATCTTACGATGTCGGGACAGGTCACCAACCCCCTGTCGGTCAAGACCAAAGTACATGCCCCGAAATCTCCCTCTGCCCTCCTCCACCCGCTGGAACGCGAAAAGGTATTCCTCGAGGTCCATATCCAAAACATGACACAAGAAACTATGTGGTTTGACCGGATGGAATTCGAGTGTGCGGAGGGCTGGCAGGCCTTTGACGCGAATCGCCTTCCGGATAACGTGGACCAGGCTTCACAACTCTTATTTTCAGGCTCGATGGCACTCATGCAACCCCAAGCTATTCGACAATACATCTACATCCTCTCCCCCACGAATCTTGCGACCTTTCCGATAACACACCCGCCCGGAGCCATTATTCCACTCGGCCGACTCGATATCTCATGGCGTTCCAAATTCGGCGAACCGGGACGCCTGCTAACGTCTGTATGCATCCGTTCTCTTTGTCTCGTGCCTACACGCACACTCACCACGGTTTTTGTGCATGTACAGATGCTCTCACGGAGGATCCCAGGCCCACAACAGCCACCCCTACCAATCCCATCACAGCCCCCCAGTGCTATCCCGCCCTACCTCCAACGTACACCACAGGGCACCCCCTCCAGCCCATCCAGACCTCGCTCCCCCCAACTTCCAACATCCCGACCCAACTCACCTCCGCCAGGCACCTTTCGATCCAACTCCCCCTTCCGTCCCCGACAACCCGGAACACCCGTCTCTATCCCGCGTCCTCTCTCCCCCGCTGTCTCGATTTCATCCCCCAGTCTACAACCACAGCCACTTATCGTCCCTGAAACGGTGCCAGATCTGGACGTTGACCTCGTTGTCGTACGACGCACTGGGAACGTTGTCCGGGTAGGGAAACCCTTTACGCTTGGACTCCGGTTGAGCATCGGTGCCACGATTCTGCGAGGCCAACGTCGCCGGGTTCGCTTTGTTGTGCAACATGTCATACCTCGGCGGGTCCCCGCTCAAAACGCGTCAGAGTCGCTCGCGGCGAGCAACTCAGCAACGCCCTCCCGTTTTTCATCGTCCACGTCCGCGATAACGATTACACAGCCAGCCAACGTTGCGGGCGACCAGGCGTTCGTGGCGTCGCCCCGGGCACTGGTCCCTACTGCAAGTGACCCGCTATTGTCACTTCCCCCACCCTATTTTGAAACAGTAGACGAATCGAGGAATGCAAAACTGCATGGATGCTCTTTCCTTGGGCCATCCGCGATCCCATTAGACCCCATCGATCTCATACAGCCTAACGAGGACATCTTACCAGGCGACCTGCGTCGCGTCGAATCAAGCCAAGAGTTTGAACTTACCTTCCTACCACTCCGCACCGGCTTTGTCTGCGCAGGTGGACTTCGAATTATCCTCATTGGTGATCATCTCTCCGATGCAGGCATGGACGTAGAGCCAGACACATACGTCGGTGCGAAGGAACCACGTACGTTGAAGGAACTGGATGTGATCGCAGAGGTATGGATCCAGTCGTGACGTGTGTGATCATAATAATCTACAATACGGAACGCTGTCGCTGTACGTTACCCATTGTCTTGATTCTCCGTGTCCGGGGGATGGCTGGGTCAATCTACTATACAGCAGTCCATGGGTGACTAACGAGTTGCTGCACAGAGACGAGTGCATGGTAGCGCACGTCTGGGTTCGGGTGTGTCATGAGCTCCATCGCTCGTGCTTTGGCGCCCAGGTCTGTGATCACTCTAGAATGCCATGTTGATCTGGTAAAGCAGGTCGAAAGAAGTGACTTACTTCTTTCCTCGCTCGTAGTGTTTAACGTACTGTCCGACATCATGCACCGCAACAGCGAGTACAAGAGAATCTTCGGTGCTCAGCAGACGAATAAGGATCCTAAAAGAAAACCGGTTGAATATGCGACAGCGTACGAGAGACGACACCAACTTGAGCTGTTCATGATCCTTGTCGTTCAATTTAGACGCGTTTTCCCGCCAAAACTCATCCGACTCGTGCACAGGTGTCCAGGATAAGTGGCCGGATGCTAGCTCAGAGACATACTCATCATATGTCCTCGGATCGATGTCAGCGAACCAAGCGACTGCATCCCATCTCATCACTTACGTCAAGCTCTCAAAGTTGTGTTCCAGTTCGTCTCGGACAAACTGAACATCCTCAAGAATATCCTCGTCGGAGAATTTGCGCGCAGAAAGATTCTTGGAGAAGGGAAGTAACTGCGCGACCAGCATAGCTGGCAAGTTGGCGGAAGGGGCTTTCGTGATCAAATTCTACCATAGGGCATGAGTAGCCAAGGCAAGTTGACGATTGGGATACGTACCCGAAATGTGGCGACGATGACGCGAATGACCTTCTCTTTGGCTGCCGCTTGAGCAACCGAAATCAATAGGGGTATAATGTCGAATTTCCTATGGGAAGTGGGTTGGTCACATCATCAGGACGGATCAGGCGACCTACTTGTTAATCTGGGTAGCGACATCTTGTTCAAACGTCAAGAGCCACAAACAGAATACGACTTGATAGCTCATCTGTGGGGTTGGTCTATGACGAAGAATTTCTACTAACCTGCGGAAAGCGATGAGACGTCGACAGGAACCAGGAACCACAGCATACCCGGCAATAATTCCTGGAATAGCCCAGACTGCTCTGCGGCAGTCCGGACGAGCTAGCAAAGCCTCGAGGCATTGTACAGCAATGTCACGTTTGTTCGTCGATTGGCCTTGGACGAGGGATGCAAGAACCTTCAGGAAGGGTTGCAAATACTGGTGTTGAAGTGGTGTTGACTCGGAGCTGAGAAGTATGGTGAGAATCTGAGCAGACTTGAGCTGCACGAATTCGTCTTGGGCTTCTAGTGTCCTAGATGATGCATGAAGACCACGCCACCGAATGTGACAAGAAATGAGTACCTGAGGAGCGGCAAGTAGGGCAAGTCGGGATCGGATTGCACGGCTCTTGTGAAGAGTGGTATCCGTTCATCATGATCTATCGATCCAGATCATGAATTGACTGCGATCCAGATAGTGCGTGCAACACACCCAAGAGCGCGTCGGCAATCAAGACGAGGAGACACTGCATCGTATCCACTCTCTGAAGCTTCTTGAGCAAGCGAAGATAGAGAAGTGCATATGCCTGGCCATCCGAGACGAGTATGGACTCCATCTTTGCCTTGGGTTGTCTGTCCACCTTTTTGATGAGCACAAGCTCCTCCGAGGTGACGAGTTCGGCGCGCTGGTAGCCCTGCGCCGAGGTCAGCAATGAGGGCAAAAAATATAAGCGCACGGACCTCCCATGGGACAGGCTTTGACCTGATTTTGGCCGAGTTCTCGTCGAGGTAGGCATTGGACACGAGCGAGACCGACATGGCTGGAGGAGATGCAATTCTTCCCACGCACACTGGCTCACGACAGCCATGTTCAGACGCGCCTTTGCAACACAGGCAACCCAACTTCATACGGCCATCGTCCTCAACCGCGCCCCGCTCATCACACGCACGCCAACACCCTTTGAAAAGGCCTTTTATGTCTACCAGGCCCGTATACACCGCGCCCTGCGCAACCCATTCCCAACCGAGTTTTATTTCAAGCAAGGGTCGCCACTCGAGACGCGTTTTAACATCGAAGAGAGACGTCGCGAGCGCAAGGCATTCGGTGCGCCGTTTGGCTTGGTTTCCTCCGAGGAGCGGAGTGAAGCGACTGAGCTCATGGAAATCGCCATGAAGGACGAGGTGGACGAGTCCATGTCGCGCATCCACAAGGTAGACGAGACAAACGATGTCAAGAACCTCAACAGGAGGGGCCAGCGTAATCTTTATCTTTTGCTCAAGACACGAGAAAATGGCAAAGACGTGTGGCGGTTTCCACAAGGAGATGTTCAAAAGGGCGAGTTTTTGCACGTAGTAAGTGGACCTTGTGTTGTTGGACTAGATTTGTCTAGAAAGCTACCCAGGCGGCACATAAAAGACTCGACGAGGAGTGCGGTCAGCATATGGACACCTGGATAGTAAGCCGGAACCCAATAGGCGTCTATCACCCTCCCGAACAGAGCACCCGAAATGTGAGCTCTATTCCCGTTGTCGAGAATTGCAACTCAATGTCTCGTAGGATGTTGTCTTCTTTTACAAGGCCCATATCCTTGCAGGACAAGTTCGTCTCGATCCGGATCGATATCAGGACTTTGCATGGTTAACCAAGGGTGAAATCAGCAAGCGGACAGACGAGGATTACTGGCTAGGTATAAAAGATATGCTATCAGATTTTTAATGTCTCCTATCGTGTTCTACTTGGCTATCCGCGATCCCTATAGCGACGATTTTATGTCTGCGAGGTTGGGGAACGTTGGACCCTGACTTTTCGTGGTCAATGACCTTGAGACCGCGATACTGGACCAGCAGGCGCTCCTCACGGTGAGTCTCAATAAGCGTGTATTGCCATGCAAGACTTAGCAGGCCAGCCCAAGTGTTTTCTGCTCGTTTAACGTCTGTGTAGTCTGACGACCAGGGTAACATTCCCGACGGCCGTAGCAGATTACCACAGGGAAATTGGTGGATCAGGCCTCGGGCACAAGCATATAAGGGCGGCCCGCGGTTACCTATTGCTGTGCACCTCCCCCCCCAGGTTGGTACCACAACGGGTTCCTTACCCTCGGGCTGTCGTCAGCTTTTCCAATACTGGCATGGACTTCACGCAGGATCGGACGGCCCAAGCGTTGAGGTTCCTCGCATGTTCAAGGCGAAGCAAATTTATCGACTTGTGGGCTACCGATCCGATGTATCATTTATCCGTTCATCCATGTGTTGACACAACTCATCCTCTCATCGATTATCAACCGTGAAGACGTCTATGTGATGACCTGGTCAAAGATCTCTTAATAGGGTCGTTACGTACATGCTCTCGACAAATTCTCATACGTCATCTCCACCTTCCCTTGAAGTCTTCCGACTGAGACCGAATCATAATGAAGACTCATCCTACAGCCCAGGCCGACTACGAACGGCTGTGTTGACTCGGTCCGCTTTCACATTCAGCGGGCTGACACCTAGTTCGAACCTGAATCTCTCAGATATAAAAGGTGGGCCGCTCTGTCCATCGTCTCCAGCTCTGTCTCGTGTTCTTCTCCGCGCTTACGCTCCCCTCTTATTATTGTCTCAATCATCTACCAATGGCTACTTCGCTTCACCTCGCCATCCCGTCCAGTGATTCCGCGAACGAATGTGCCATGGACGACATGGCTCAAGTCGCCCTCTACTCACCGAGCACATCGTCGGCGACCATCATCACTACGGACGATCCGTCTCTTACCACCTCGGCTTCCGGCAAGTGCGTCGACGACTTGTACGATACTACCGACGACGGCGACGTCCGTACATGTACGACCGTGCAACCGAAATCCACGCGTCGTTGGCTTTATCGGCTGGTCGCCCCCTTAGTTGTCCAGCTGAGCATCATGACGTCGGTCATTGTGTCTCTCAAAGATCGAATCAGCGCGGTCGAACGGCAGGCGCCAGCGTTTGCGCATGAACACGAAACGGAAGCACTCAGGCAGCAAATGAGCGAGTTACTCCAGCGGATGGCGTCACAAGAAGATCGAATGGCAGCGCAAGAAGATCGGATCGAACATCTGGAGGTCTCACGGCGAGCGGACAAGGACACGATCGATGTACTCGAAACGACTATCGAGCAAATGAAGGCTGACGATGACAGGAAGAGTTGGGAGACAGATGATGCGATTGGGAAGCTCCGCGGCACGATCGAGGGGCTGGAAATGACCATCGAGCAGGTGAAGGCCGATGGCGACAGGAAGAACCGGGAATCGGACGATGCGATTGGGAAGGTCTCCGAGTCGGTCAAGGGCGTGAAGATGGACATCGAGATCCAAGGGGCGAGGGTCTCCTGCGTCAAGGCAGAGTGCGCACTCAAGATCCATCTCCTGCAAGAGGACATGGCGAGGGCTCAGACCGTCATGGCGGGAGTTCAGACGGACCTTGCGACGCTCAAGACCCTGGCAGTTCCTGCCAATGTCTTGTCGGCTGGTGAAGTCGCAAGGGATGCCCGGAGGGGGGATAACCTCGCGCGTGTCGATCGAAATGCGGAAGGTGCGGAGAGGGTGCAAGGTAGTGTTTTCCCCTGCCTCCGTTGATCCAAGGTGCAGCTAACGCGTCTATATTCAGAGACCAAGAAGCTGTGCGCTCTGCCGCCCGATGACAGTCCGACGCCCAAAGCTTCAACACCATCGGGCACGCACCCGGTCATTCTGAATGACAGTACGTACCGTGTGAGTTATTTCCCCTCTCAGTTTAACGTTTGCCTTGCAGGCGAAAGCGAAGGAATCAAGCTGAATGTTTTGGAGGAGCGATTTGCTTACGAAAACGCCCGTCAGCCTGAGGCTGACGAGACACCTGCGCAATCTAGTATACCAACGCCCAAGGAACGCGCAATCGGTAAAGGCAAAGAGTCGGCGTCGAGCGGCTCGACAAAAGCGGCGTCTCAGGATACCAAGTCGTCTACGCCTAGTGCGGGACGATTTGAAGACGTCAGGAAGTTTCTTGCGGAGAGTCTGAAAAAGGGCCGGTCCGGAACTGGGACACCTTCAAGGACCTCCATGCTGCCAAAGTTTCGCAGGTCGATGCTTCCCGTGCCGCAGCCGACACCCCGTCATGCTCGGCAAGGCGCCGACCCAGTCGATGGTACGTGATGGGAAATTTCGTTGTTATGACCGACGCTTATCGCTTCTGCATAGAAGTCGAGCAAGCAAGCCGTCTACCCGAGAGGTCGCTGGCGACCCAGACGCAGCAATCGGAGGCTTCGAAAGCTTCCGCCAATGCTAGCATAGCAAATGCACCCCCGGAGTCCTCGTGTGAGCCATTCGGCGGTCGTCCGGCTGGTCTTAATCTGACGAGTGTTTAGCATCGAGGCTCGTTGAAAATGGGGTATCTGCAGCTAGTATTCCGGCATCATCCTCCCTGGCGGCGCTGGACGCCGTATTAGAAACAATGAACACGGAGGGCGACGACCTGCTCATGCAGGTATCCCTCGATGCCTTGCATAGAAAACCCAGTTCAGGAGTCAGTGTTGTTCCCACCAGAGGTTTGATTGTTCCCTACTCGGTGCTTTCTACGTCCTGACCCTCGCGCTTTCTAGTAAATGCCAGCGAGAACAAATGCGTCCGTGTCCGTGGCAAGGAAAAGAGTGCGGATGCGAAAACACCAAGAAGTCCGCTGAGATCCATTGGTAGGTGATTCGGTCCCTTGTTGTGCTCGTGCTGACTAGTGCTTCGTAGTGGCTCGGATGCATGCGGAGAACAGTGTCATCTTGCCTGTATCGACGTCGCTGGCGGCGCTTGATGCAGCAGTCCGATCGCAGGGCGATCGAGACGTATTGACACTCATGCCAACACCGCAGTGCCGCAATGTGGATCTCAACAATCTTTCTGTGATACCTCCCATCTTCACAGGTTCGTCGATTCATGCATTCACTGCTGGTTGGATCCATATAATGATTATGATGCCTTCAGCGGCAAGACCGCACTGTGAACGGGAGAGTATATACGTCCCCCCGGTGAGGACGTCGGCTTCTCGGCCGTCGCGACGACTGTAGGTCAAGGTACCAGCTGGTTAGGCAGGCCCTTCTCGTCCAGTGATGTATCCATGCACTGCCTCTTTTATCTCTTCCGACTCTTCTGCGACGAGGATACTCTGGACAGCTCCGTTTGATAGCGTTCGACCTTTACCTTGTAATACATGTGCAATGTTAGTATGTGGCAGTGTGGGCACAGCATGATTAGTAAGCAAAGCCTACCTTCCATCATCTCGCACTCGAGAACGCTCAAGTCCAGGTCATCAGCTGCTCTGACCCTCTCATACCTCACCTTAAATATGTCAGCGCCTTGCATATCCACCATCTCCACCATCACCCCGCGTCTGTACCTCTCGGCTCTTGAGACAGCTCGAGCATCCTCGGGAAACCTTGAACAGCTCGGCATCACACACGTCGTGTCTGCCATCGAAGTAAATGTGCGGGAACAACTGGGTAATAGCGTGACGACCTTGTCCATCCCAATCAGTGATGACCCAAACGTCAACATTGCGGAATACTTTCCCAAAGTCATCAACTTTATCCAGGACGCGTTAGATGCGGATGATAAAAACAAGGTTCTTGTCCACTGCTTTATGGGCATCTCGCGATCTGCTACTCTCGTCTGTGCTTACTTGGTTGCGACAACGTCAATGGGAGCGAAGGAGGCGATCGCACACGTACGGGAAAAGCGTAGCGTAATTGCACCCAATTCCGGATTTAAAAAGCAGCTCGTGGCCTGGGCACGTCAGTTTGGTGACAATACCAGTGATCATGGAGTCGATATCAGATGGTGACGATGATGTTGGAATTCTTTACACCGTCCACTTGTGGTAGCTTACCTAAGCTACTTACGTCATATGTATGGACATATTTAGTAATAGTATTTTCTGTAATTCTTTGCTAAATTGTTTAGAGGATAATCCAAAAATAGACCTCGCCTCGTACCTAAGTCAGCTGCACTAGTCCGATCATCGTCGACACCTCAAACCGTCCTGTAACAAATCCTGCTGACATTCAAGTTGGCGTTGGTTTGACGGGAACTTCGTACTGACAGAAATGCATCGGTGTCCGATGTCACTTGGATGGCAACTAGTAAGTATCAATGACAGACGTGTCGTAGTCGTCAACCCCGTTTTGAGACTTATTTAGAGAGTGCATAACGTGGATCGTTTTGTACTCAACCTCGTAGTGCCGGTGCTTTGACCACTGAAGAAGATGACAAGACCTGTAGCAGACGAAGATCAATCAGCGGCACTCACGTCCCACATTTCGAATAGCAGAGAAAATGGACAGGAACCGTGGAAAATCAACTATCTCCCTGCACAATATTACAGCCGCTTCCTTTCCCAAGTCGCGAATGACCTCAAGCTTTCCCCAAGTGAGTCCGCCACCACATCGGCGTCTATGCATTCTCATTCTCATTTAAAATTGTTTACCGTTTACCGTTCACTCACTACGGTTGTGGCAAACCAAGTTGGCGCATTATTTCCGTTAGAAAGTACCCCGGGAATACTTTCTTTTCTCACTGGAGAGCCAGACGAAGACGTATTCCCTTTCACGTCCATCTCGTTCACCGCTACTTTGCCGAAAGATTCCTCGAAAGAGATCACATCCACACTGACTGGTTCGGCTCTCAAAGAAGTACTGCAGTACGGGCCAAGGGATGGTATCCCCAGAGTAAAGGAATGGATCATGGGATTACAAGAGTATATGCACAAACGCAAGCACGGAGAGGGCTGGGCGGTGACGATCGGTGTCGGATCGCAGGATCTGGCATACAAGGTAGGCATCCTATACTTTTCTTGAGATAAGGCTGAACTAGAATGGCGTGTTACTCTAGGCTATTATGGCGCTCGTAAATCGTGGAGATCCAATTCTCATCGAGAGTCCTGCGTACGCGTGAGTGGCGGAGAATTGACTGCCATATCGTGCCAGAACAACTCACCCCCACCTTCCAATCCAAACACAGCGGATTGATACCCGTTTTTGTGAGCTTGCACTGTGAAAACATTGGTAAGTTTGATGTATAGTATCGATGGAAGGGGTACAACTGATGGAAACTTGCAACGTCAGAGGTGGCGACGGACTCCGAGGGAGTCAACCCCGCAGCTTTGAGGGAAATTCTCGAAAACTGGCCCGAGGGAAAGCCGAAACCGAAACTGCTATACACTGTACCCGTGAGTAGCTGAAGATTCAAAGACAGTTGGATCGTATCCTAAAGGACCGTGTTGCAGTATGGTGGCAACCCTGCTGGTATGACGACGACAACCGAGAGACGCCGAGAGATCCTTGCACTTGCTCGGGAGCATGACTTCCTCATTATGGAGGGTATGTATCCGATCTTCTGGGATGATACATGACAGGACTACATGTTGTTTCATTTTCAGATGATCCTTATTACTGGTTTTTCTATAGCGACGAGGAACGTCCGCCGTCCTATTTTCAGCTCGAACTCGAGCTTCCCGAAGTTGGTAGAGTGCTTCGCTTCGACAGCTTCTCAAAAATCATATCGGCAGGAATGCGTTTCGGTTGGGCATCAGGCCCCAAGGTCCTCATCGACGCTATTAATGTTCAGGTGAGTCCCAATGCCACCGATGGGATGTGATGGTTTATGTGAATGGGGGGCCAAACGACAGACTGGCTCGTCAAACTTGCACTCTCCGTCAGTGGTACAATCAATGGTGCTCTCCCTTGTGGAACAGTGGGGATATGACGGCTTCAAGGCCTTTACACGAAACGTGTCGGACGTCTACAGAGTCAAAAGGGACATATTTGACAAGGCACTACAGGAGCACCTAGGGGATGTTGCAGAATGGAACAAACCCGAGTCAGGGTTGTTCTTTTGGTACGTTCATTCATGTTCTGGTTTCATCATAAGAGCTGTCCGTTTTTAGAACCCGTGCTAATACATCGATAGGGTAAAGCTCCTCCTGAATCCGACTGACAACGAGGAAAGCGACGTGGAAGAGTTTATTTCCACCAAAGCCTTCCAGGATGGTGTTTTGGTGCTCCCAGGAAAGGGCTTTCTTCCAAATGGCGGGAAGTCTGCGCACGTGCGGCTTGCATTTTCATTGTTGCCAGAAGAGATGGCACACGAAGCGCTGAGGAGACTGAAGACCGCGATTGTGAGGGAAAGGGAGGGGCAGTAGCGGGTTATGCCAATCACGAAATCGAATGAAATTGTAACCAGCGTAGTGCAATTTTGTGGCTCGGTGACGAATGAATGACTCAGAGCGCTAAGCCAGGCAATGAATCGAGGCAGAACCTCAGGCTTCGAGGATGCCTCGCAGTCACCAATTAAATAAAGATGATCAGGCTGACTTGGCGAGAGTATTATTACTGGTCTGTCACGTTCGCATTATCTGTCTACCGTCGTGGTTGTTCCGACCTGCATTGGCAGTAGGAAACGTCTCGAAACGTAACGCCAAAAAATAAGCAGGGTCCGGTAGGGAGCGATCGAGATGGTGTTGTTGCAACCAACCACTCCTTCCGCAATAGTTCCGCGCACGTCTCTGCCACATGCTTCATCACACTGCACACAAGAATCTATCTTAAGGATACAGTTGATGTATTTCATACGCCACGGAGAGGAACACGTTGCTTTCGGTCTTGGTTCTTGTCAACGGTGGGCCGTCGTGTCTGATGTCGTCGTAGCTGGGTTAGACGCTTTCGGCGCTTGGGAACTATATTGAGTTTCTTGTCAGGGTATTCCGCTGGGAGTCCGCTTCAAGGCTATCAGCAAGGACTTGAAACAGTGCATCGTATCGCTGCTCGCAATGTATCTCTGATTCTCTATGGTTCGGAGTTGGACGTCCGGATGTCTCTGATGAGACGAAGACATGGAGGCCACAGCTTTTGCGGTAAGGTGAATGCACCACGCTCGGTTCGGCTTAGTTTCTCAACCTGGCCAGACCCTGGGTAGCTGCTACATTAGACGGTAGCTTGAGGTTGAGCTGGACCCGAGACCAAGAGGCAACCAGCCGACGCAGCAGAAAGCGAATCGTGAGGCGCCATCGCGCCATCAGAGTGGCAGATGGGTTACTCTTGCACACACCTGGGACGTCTTGACTCGCCTCAAGTCATCCCTTTCCTTCCAGAAGTGCTTGCACTTCTTCGCTCTCGAAGTAGTTCCATTGGCTGCGGATACAGAGGTAGCCGTGGAGGCAAATACGATGGGCATAGCCGTGCTCCAATCCCGCGCCGATATCGTCATGATTGCCCGCTATCATTAGAACCCGTCAAATCTGCACTTGTGTTCTCAGTGCCACGGTAAACTTACAGTTGCAACGTGTGTGTTTTGAGGTTCTTGCTAAGCATGTGGAAACTTGAAAGGCAATGCGAACAGTGGCGTCAGTTACAAGGGCTGATCGCATTACGAGGATATCCACTCTTATAAATGTGTAAACACCGTATTGCACCTTTCAACGGCGCAAGTGTCTAAGTCAAGTTGATCGGTTCGAGGGGATGCAAATGAGCCAGCCAGAAAGCAGGGGCGGCGAGAAAATCAAGAGTAAGTCGATGTCGGGTGGCCACGGAACTGAGAACGAGAGCAAGCGAGTACGGAGGGATGAAAGAACAGTGGAAAGGAGTGGCTCAGCTTCAGCGGGAACGGAGGAAAAATATAAAGTAGCACCATACGGAAAAGTTCATGGCGACTTAGCGGTGCCGGGGAAGTGACACTGTGTGACAGTGTTAAGATGCAAGATGGCTGTTTATACCGATCTGTGAGAAACGAGTACAATTGCTATCGATTTTGGACACAACGGCACTAATTCCTGGGGCTTGAAGCGACACGCAATGAGCGGATTCATGGAAGACGGTCATTAGGTACTGGTCCGGGTTTTGCTGCTACGTCACGGTCGAGGCCGTCGTCCGCCACGGGTCCACCAGCATTTCATCATCTTAGAGAATGCCTCAGAATCTCAGAATCATCGATAGGATGGTCGTGCCCATTAGCCTTTTGACGGAAGAGGTATGTTATGGTTTGTTCTCAGGCTATTTGCCATCCAGGTGGCCAATAGCCTTGGTGTGGGCACACATGTGTATGTCTCATTCTTGTTGCAATCGGGTACAGTGGAGAGGCTTGACACAAAGCCGGACTCTTCCCAAATTAAATCGGAGTTGATATCGGTACAGTTCAGCTATTCGGACTATCAAAGTTGCGTGCTGTACTACGTGCCATGTCAATGGGCATGTGCGAGTTCCTCTCGAATCTGGAGGTCGAATTCGTACGTGCATGCTGACACTGGCATCAAGAACCAACTTTACCAGTCGATGGATTCGCCAGATCCGACATGTTTTCATCTTGATACTCACTGGTGCACCGAACATGTAATGGCTTCGTTGATGATCTCCTCATCCACTCAGTCGTTACGTGCTCACTGTCTCATTGTAAAGTATAATCTGGGTAGACAATCCCAAGCCCGTCAACGATTTCATTCGAGACTCGAGATTTGGTCTGGCTGGTTGTACTTATCGATCCGACCTGTCACGCACTGCATCAAGCGGCTGGTACTCAGTCTCAATCGAAATCTGTGGTGTATATAAGGCGAGTCATTCCTTTGTGTTCCATTGTCCTCCGCACACCTGCCAGCACCCCCTTCGAGGATTTCTGCCGCCTCTTTCGCCATGTACGACGTGCCAGTCACGGTGGACCACCCTCCGGTTTCTTCCTACTGTATTCCGCCAACAATAGCGCCCGCGACCAACAATCCATCTGTCAGTACCTCAGCTACCACTAACTACGACCAACTGAACCACGCGATCAACAATGATGACCTTTTCACGTCCGCGATGGCACAGTCGAAATCCCCGCTCGATTGGCTGCTACAGTTGGTCGCCCTCCTGATCATCCAGGTCAACACCATAGCATCGGCGGTTCTCTCGCTCCATGACCGAGTCAGCGCCATCGAGTATGAACAGGCACTTGCGTCCAAGCGTAAACAGGAGGCCGAGGCACTCAGACAGCAAGTGAGCGGGTTACTCAGGAGGGTGGCGTCGCAGGAAGGTCAGATCAAACATCTTGAAGCTTTGAAGCGTGCAGAGGCGGAGGCGTGTGGCAAGGAAGTCGAGCGACTCGAAACAAGGATTGAGGAGATGAAGGCCGACGCTCGGAAGAAGAGGCAGGAGAAGGATGCTGCGCTCGCAGAGCTTCACGAGTTGCTTCGAGACCTCGAGATGATGGCAGAGATGCAGGGGGCGATGCTCACTGACGTGGAGGCAGACTTTGCATCCAAGATCCATTTTCTGGAGAAGGAGATGGCAGAGGTTAAGACAGAGCTTGAGGCACTCACGGTGTGCGGGGCCATTCCGGCCAATGTCCTGTTGGCTGGTGAACCAAGGTGGGAAATTTCTTCGTCTTCATTTATCTGAGATATAGCTGACCGAGCATGTCTGTTCAGAGACTAAGAAGTACATTCTGCCACCTAGTGACGACCGAACTTGCTCTGCCTGTAGTACGACGCTTAATGTTTCGGGAACCAGCGCTTGAAAGGTTGTCTATGCTTGTAGCACGCGATAAAATCATGGTTGCTGTGGGACACCATAACAACTTGCAGCTGGGTGAATGGGGAGGCAACATACCTTTATGAGGTGAGGAGATGAACAATCCAATGGCACAGTACGGACAAGTAGATGAACCTTGTACTTTTGTACCCGTGGATAAACAATTCGCTCGCTATGGGGCCCTGAGCAAGAACTGAGAACGAGTGTTGAACATCAGGTGGCCATTGTGAATGTACTGGAGGTCTCATACTATTGAAGACCGATGACGATGCTCGCCACTGATGAGATGGCGACTACAAGGTGACCACATGATTAGTCCCGATCACCGGCGGGGTCATCACAGTGCGCAGTGACCTGGTCACACGAAGCGACCTGATAATTCCGAATAGGGCATTCAGTCTTGCGACATCTTGGGACAGTGACAAAGACAAGGAAGCCTGGCCCAATCATATCAGCAGAGACGTAAATAAACGTACAGGATTCAGAAGTGGCGCAATGGAGACTTGTCTTCAAGGGGTGCGCCCATTTTGCTACTTGGCTCGGAATTGCGCCTTGAATTTTAAGTTTTATGATCGGACAGTACTGACTCGTGGAACCGTTAAACGGGACTTAGACTACATCAGATAATCCGGCTAAATAAACGAGACATAGGCGAGCATTTCTGTTACCCAAGTGTCCCCATTTGTCTCGCTTGAGCCAGTTTTGACCAATCAGAGAGCCCTCAGAGAAC
>JBBPTX010000168.1:0-54868 GCA_038094595.1 Pulveroboletus aff. annulatus
GAAAACGTTGAATGCAATTTAGCCATTTGGAACTCAAACGTAAGGGCAACTTACAGACTAGTCTGAAACCACTGGCAGGGCGACAGAGCGCGAAATACATGAAAAGATAGACTCCGAGTGGTTTCCTATAGGTGTTCATTCAGTACATAACAGTTTCAAGAGTCCAAGTGACCGGAGATTTAATCAAGTCGATTCAAGTCGACCGCCTTTGATCTTGGGCCAGGTTGAAGAAGCTGACTCTATGTGGATGACGTAATTCGTTTAGTAATCAACCTGGACCCCCGCCACCGACCCCTGAGCCTGCCAGAGGGCTCGTTCCCAGCCAAGCATTGTACATTCCCCTCAGTGTTTGACGCATAGTAGCTCTGCCAGGTGCACGAGGCCATCGATGCAGAATGTGAAGGATCTATATCCTGCACAAACTTTCTTGACTCCTGAACTCGGGTAGTCACGGTGTTACAGGTTCTCGTAATCTCGGTTCATTTACATCAACCACTGGCAGCGCACTGGCATTATGAAGTTACCGAATTCGCGCGCTATAAGGCCTCATGTTGGCAGTGGGAACTACCTTTCCATCTCCTCGATGCCCCACAGCGCTTAAGCCTCCATGGCCTCCGAGTCGGACGTCCTGACTGGACTTTCGCGCCTCCAATTTTCCAAGGTATGCCTCATCACTTTCATTACCACGACAGATTCAGGGATACTAACAAGTAACAGTTCTTAAATGGTGCCCCTAGCAGCTCAGCGCCAATGTTTCGTGTTGCTAACGCGTCCTTTTTCCTTCCCAAGTCGCCGCGCTGGCTGCATTCGTATGTGCGAAGCCGCCAATAGGGCCCAGATAATCTGACACTTAATACACACAGGCATACGATTACTGTTTAACATTTTTCCTCGAGGTACCTTCTTTCCTTCGGTACAGATAGCGGTCCTCAAAGGTGGTACAAGGTAGAATATGTATGGGGCACAAAGTGGGAGGTGACACGCATCGTGTTCACATTGTCAAGATACCTCCCGTTTATTTCATCCTCATTAACCTGTTTTGGTCTGTTTCACTTTTTCTGTCTTTCTCTGATAAATCTGAAACAGCATCACCACTCAGATGCCTTAATAAACGAAAAGGTAAGTTTTCTTCACACTTACCGCAGACCAAACTCGAGTCTTTTCCCAGTGTGGACGCTTCGTCCTCGCTCTGGATGGTCAGGTTATATTCCATTGCGTCTTACATACATCTTAACTCTCCTTTCAGCCCTGTACACTGCCAGCATCATCTTAGCAGAAGGGATCTTGATCCTCCGTACATACGCTCTGTGGGGCCGCAGCAAGAAGATACTTTTTTTTCTGTTATTCTTGGCGGCCGTGAGTCTCGTTCCGATGCATGTATACCGTGACATTAGTGGAACCTAGTCACACGTTTCTAGGCGTTCATTGCAGGTGCAGAGGCGATAGCGTCGAAAATCGATATCACTTTGCCTGGGGACTCCACCTCGCTATATCGTTAGTCTAGTCTGTTTCTACGACAAATTGCTGAAGTCCAGCGAAACAGAGTTCTATCCCTCCCTGTGCGCTTATCGATCATCGCGAAACGCCGTGTTTCAGTATGGCTTCTTGGCAGCATACGAGATTAGTGCGTCCATCTTATGGTATCTGTCGACCTTTGTCTCACCATAATTCATGCGTAGTCCTTCAAAGCATGAATTCCTGGAGAAAATTCCGAACGTACCGTGACGTCAATAGTAGAGCGCTGAATACGTTATATTGGGATGGTATCATGTATATGTCGTGGATAATCGGTGGGTGACCCTTTGTTGCAAAAACTGTTTGATCGGAACATGTCAATCAGCGTTGTCTGCGACGAACATGGCTGTGATGGCAGCTGCACCGGTGAGCGTGCATGGCACCACTCTTACTAGTCCGGTACTGAGTACGTCATTCTCCAGATCCCATTTATTCCCGCACTGGATACGTCCGTACTCTTCTGTGGCCTGATCCTTATCGGTGTCTTAGCTTCCTTTAACAGCGCCCAAGTGGCGATTCATAGCGTCCTTGCCTGTCGAATTTTCTTCAATCTCAGACAGTGTGACAAGGAAATCTATTCGGTCGGGGAAGAGCTTTCACTCGAAACTTTGGTTTACCAACCTCGCTCATTGATTCATGCCACAACGGGAGTAGGGGATAGCCATTCGTGACTTCACGCACTTCCGGACGTTGTCTCTGATCTGAATTAGCAAATCATTGGATGTATGTTCATAGTCGGAGAAAAATAGAATATACTAGCAGTGTACAATGGTCACATGAGTCGAAGGTAACGGGAAAAAAAAAGTACGGCCTATCACTGTTTCTTTTGCTCTCCTTGATTTTGCTTCATGCTCATTTCGATAGCCCGAGCAATTGCCTCTTCCTCATCCATCTCATCATCATCTTGCTCCTCTCCCATCTCAACGTCGCGACCCTCAGACATGGCGATCGCTTGTTGTAGCATAGCCTCCTCATCAGCATCGGTATCTGCAGTATCGTCTGTATGCTCAGTAGAGACGGCAGCATTTGTTGCTGCTTGACGGGCCTGATCTTCCGCGGCTTGCCGTGCTTGCTCTTCTTCCATTGACATACGTAGTGCCTACGAGCACAATCAGATCACAATCAGCCTCACTGTAACATGATAAATTTACCATAGCAAGTTCGGGATCGAGACTGGGATCAACGCCAAACTCAAAGCTGTTGGTGCCGCCGGAACCGGATGGACCTGCCGCAGCCATGGCTTCTGGTGGTATCCCGCGGTCCTCCGACAAAATGGGTGAGGACAGCACAAAATCTGAAAGGAGATGTGGGCCTGGGGGTACGGACACCAAATGTCTATTTCCGGATGTCATATTAGAGACCCGCCGTCCAGACCAGAGTTGGCACTTACGAATTATCACTGCTGCTAGCATTGTCGACAAACGATTTGAGTACGCTAGACTCGCCCTCCTCAATACCATCCCCGAATGAAATAAAGTCGATGGCCACGTTATTCTTCTTTAGTTTCTTTGCTAGCTTGACCATTTCCCGTTCGTCTGCACCCGCACCCTGCAGTGGTGAACCAACGAAGACGACTATGCGCTGTCGAAGGTTCTTGTTTTCGCGGTGCTTGAGCGCAAGCTGTGCAATGTTGATAGCGGTGGGGATATCTATCGACCCGCCGATCTTGGATGCAGCAGTATGCATCCCCTTGAGGATCTGACCAAGGTCCTTGGAATGTGTCACGAGTACTTCTGGACTGTACGAGAACGAGAATGCTACACCGCGCCGCGATCAAAGAAAGACACGTACGTACCCTTTGTGAGCCATGGTCATGAGACCGACGGTGTTTTCAGGGTTGGAGTCGATCTTTGTCTGGAAGATGGTGTTGACAGCGTCGGACTGGGCGTCGAATCGCGAGGGCGTGTAGTCTCCATTCCGCATGTACTCAGAATTGTCGATGACCATCATCGTCGCTTCGAGCGGCATTTTGGAGGTCGTTGACGTTGACGGTCAAGTTGCGCGGGATGACGCGTCTCAGAGGTAAACCCTAACCCGAGGGCCAATAACCCTAACCATAGTGTGAACAACGTTTGGAACGGAGCTTTATGTGTTTAATGTCCGACATAGAGTCTAGATCGAGGCTAGACATTCGGTAACCGTCACCATCACCATAGTAATCTCCGCGCCGGGACCTGAACAGCACGCTCCGCAGATACGGTAGTAGATCTAGACACGACACCGATAAACTAGGCTCAGATCGACGTACGAATTCTTCTTTCACGTCTCATCCTGATTATCAGCCAGGTTCGTGGCAGTTATGACGACGCGCTCGTCGGCTAACTCATGACTTTGCTCGCGCGTCTGTGCAGTCGAATTAATGACCCGCTTCCAGGCTCGAGCCGTCTCCAGGCCCACTCTGGTACGTCCGACCTGCCTCCGACATTCAAGGTCAATGTCCCTGGCCATATCGCACTCCGATAGCGACCATGTGCGTTTCACGCTGGCAGCAGCCGCAGCACGGTCAACTTACCACTCCGGATTTATTGTTATCAACGTTATAACCGAGGGAGAATTCAAATCTGCAGGGCATAGTTCTGGCATAAATAAACACGGTCGTCCAACTCTGTCTCCCCCTTATCCACCATGTTATCATTTCTCATCTTCCTTTCGATCTTTGTTGCTGGTGCTCGGGCAGGCAAGAGGGGTCTTTGCTGGGCTTGGTGTAAGTAGTAACAGCTGAATGCCTATCAGCTTGCCTTGACCATTTCTCCTTCCACAGACGATGCATCTCTGTGCGCTAATTTCTTGGGCTATATATGCCTCATCCTGACTGGCTAGCAGCAACCCTGGCTTGTTCAATACCGCCAGCGATGAAGTAGTTGCAATGTATGTTACTTCCGTCTTCGCGGCCCAATCAATCATTTATTCTTTTTTTTTATCTTAGTTATGACTACGAAACCTATCAACCACCTTCGACCAATGGTGACGGTGGCCTCGACTTCATTGGGATGCAACGCTGCCTCGATTGCGATTCAAGTCCAATCGCTGATCTTCTTTCCCGTTCGCAACAACAGGACTGGGAGAGTATGTATTCCCTCAATTCACCTGTACAGTGATACGAGCACTTCTAATTCTGTGTAGCTGTGTTCACCTTGAACGAGCCGGATCTCAATGGGATTACTCCTAGCCAGGCTGCTTCTTGGTACATTGAATACATCAACCCTCTGGTAAAGATACCATGCCAGATCCGTGAGAGCATCCAATGATGAAAAATAGCCCATCAGGAAAGCTCTCCCTGCCGTTTCTTCGAGCTTGTCAACCGGTCAAGGTCTCAGCTGGCTCTCTCAGATGATCAATGCCTGTGCTGGAAAGTGCAATTTTGATTACATCAATCTGGTCAGTTGAATTTATCTTTTTTTCTATCAGCATTTGAACGATTTGGGCTTAGCACTGGTATGGGTATGCAATGTGCCGAATTTATACCTGCATACATGTACGACTGACTGCGTGTCTAGAGGCTCGTTTTCAGATTTCAATAGTTATATCGAATCCGCACGTGCCCAGTTTCCCGTGAGTTTTCTGGGGGTATTTATATGCATGACGCTGACATGCGCCCCACAAGAATTACCCGATGGTCATAAGCGAATTCGCCCTCCAACTGAACCCACCCGGTAGTCAGCAAGACCAGTCAGTTCATTGTTTTAATACACAGGCCACAGTTCCTGACACGATTTTCAACTTTCAAGGGTCACTTTTTTTCAGCAGGCCTTTTCCTTTCTTGACAGTGCATCATACGTGGAACTTTACTTCCCATTCTTGGCCACTACTCCCTCCTTGCTGACGGCAAATGACAACAGTGCAGCAACAGGCCTTGGAACCGGTTTGTGCCTATACAACGACGACGGATCTTTATCTGCCGTCGGCCAGTTGATGATCGCATCGTCTACACCGACTCAGAGTTGCCCAGCTTCTTCTTGATTCAGCCCTTCTGTGGAAACATATCTTCATTACCTTTACGTCCTTCTTTTGGTGTTTACGCTCCTTGAAGTCCTCCGTATTCTCGTCATCAAGGCCTGGTTGCCTGAGCTTTATAAGCATACGACCGAATACACACATTTTGATCAGCACATTGCCACCCACAAGGAGGGATCGGGACTTCGCCACGATCATGATCATCTTATTTGTGCTCAAACTCTAAATGGACACCGTCGGTATATTAGGGAATTTCAGCCACATGCCGAGGCGGCAGCCTTGCCGAAGGGCCCGGCGAACTGCCTTGGAAATTGAATTAATCAGTCGTAACAGTGCCTCCTATGTACCATCCATTCCACGCCGCGCTCACCGCTGTTCTTTATTTCTGACCACCACTATCTCTACAGACATGCCCTTCAGTTTTTCTCAATTCACTGAGGTGCGTTTTCGTGACGGTCCCGCCCGCAATCCGAGACACGACATGACGATATCTGTTGTCAAGCACTGTTCTAACCGAGTTGTGACAGGACGCATACCGTCTCCCGGAAGGTGTGCAACGGATCGCCTATGATGCAGATACCCAACGATACACCTTTCGCGATCGCTCCGGTCAACTGTACCAGAGTGCCGCTGGCGAAGACTACGGCGTTCTTAGACCAATCGCCGCGCCACTGCCGCATCGCCGCAACGTCACCGTCACAGGCACGTTCTCACTGTCTGGGGACATAGATTTAATTTGTGGACGACTGACAGACACTGCCCGTTTTCGCAGAGATCCCGGACCCTGCATTGAGAGAATGGTCCCAGTCCCAAAAGTCAAGCAAGACGTTTGACGATATCCTTCCGTCTGGGTATATCACTGCTGCACAAACAGGCATTGCGTCCCCGACGTATATCGTCCCGTCGGGCGAGAATCTCGTTCAGGCGACGATACCCAAGGTGCAGAGTGTCATCGAGATCGTTCGGCGCCGCACTACGCTGAAGAGGCCTGGGTTTGGACTGACGCAGAGCGGGTCTGTTGCGGAGGACCGGAGGAGGTTGTTGAACGAGGACGCGAGTCAGTGTGAGGTTGTTCAAAAAGGCGATCCGATCGACGGTCGGCACGTGCGCTCCAAGTCGGAAATTCGGCCGCCGAGATATTACCTGCGCAAGTGAGTGAAGCAAATTTGGATATGAGGGGACTCTGTGAGCTCCGTGTATTTTTACACGTTATTGGTTCGTAATATCGGATCGTATTTGCTTGACCTGTCGGATTGTATATTGCATAGGCTGCGGCTGGATATCCGTATTTATTATCACTGATGTCTATATGTCTTGCGCACTCTGTATTGTAGTTAGCTGGTACACACATTATTTTTATGTATGTCGCAGGCGTGGTGTAAAGGCGCTCCCCAGGCTGGTTTTGAATAATAACGATTTTTCTTTTCATAATAAAATTTGGGATATCCACCACTGGGTTGGTCCGCTGTATGTGAACCTGCAAGCGACCCGGTGCAAATTAATTCCAGAGTTGACTACAGTGAGGTGCCTTTATACTGACATCGTATCGCCAAATGCAAGACTCGTCCGAACAAGCGGAAAACATAAAACAAGGGGGGAAAACGGATGACACACATGATAGAGTCATCGAAGAAAAAGAAAGAAAGAGATCGCAACGCTCGTGTTCCAAGCGACCAAAGGATAGGCAATGAAAAAGAAATAAAAGGAACGACAAGAAATACGAAATCACCGCGCAACAATAGTGGATCACGCAGATAACCGCATACTCGAATCCTTCTCCTGATCCTCACCCTGACCACGCGTTATGGTCGATTTCAACCCGAGCCCGAAGAGCGTCGATCGCTTTCTGGGGGGCGGGCTTGAGACCATTGACAAGGGGCGGAGAGGGCCTTGGACGGGCTTGAGCTTAGGATCCAATGCGATAGCTTCCGCGCGGTCGTGCGAGAGGAACTTGACTTTGGCGGCGACGCGTTGCGCAAAGGGTTGTTGGGTCGGGACTACGGCCAAGGCCGGTGCAGATGAGGATGCCGGTAGGAGCAACGCTTGACCATCACCTTCGATCGTACTTTTGTCTTGATTCGGAGGAACGGAGAAGGACGGAGTCAAAACAATGAACGGCATGGGAGACGATTCTGCAGGGCTTGTCGCTGGGAGCTCTGGCTGAGAGATCTGCGCAGGATCCGCGAGCGACTTCTCCCCGCTAAGCGTCTAGATGGACAGTGAAAGTGAGTTGTCCGCGCCCGAGAAGCTTGGGACACACATCGGGCGACTCGCTTAGAGTAAGGGTACTAAGCCGATTGGTGTGACCAAAGTTGACCGTAAGACGAGTGCCATCTTGCAATACGAGTCATTGCAATCTGCCGGATGCGAATACAAAAGAAGACATACTCATGAACTGGGACACACCGCGGTCGGGGGAGTCGGGAACGTCTTTTGATCCACGCCTACATGACATGACGATCCGGTAGAGGACGTAAGAGAGTGTGTATGCAAAACAGAGACCGAGGAAGATGAAGAGTAACACAGCTCCAGGAGCGTCAGGGTTGAAACGGGTATTCTCTGGTGCGGGTGTCGGGAGCGCAGACGACTCGATAGCCGGGTTGCCAGTGGGGACGACCATGGTAGCTTGGGGTGCCATTGTGAACCGAGTTGGACGTTGAGTGAATGAAAACAACTGAAACCGACAAATATCGACAGCGGGAGCGGGGTAGAAGGAAAGAACATACCGACCAAATTTGGGATTAAGTATCAGTGTTGGGAGGCTGACTCACAGAAGAGTTAGTGGACTGAGGCACAAGTAGCGGCTAGCCAGGTGACGACACCCGACTGTCAGCCGTTCCACGGACTCGTGAGGGAAGTAGAACCAGACTCTGCACGATCGAGTTTCGGGCCTTCGAATGCGACTGGGGACCGAAAGGCGCCCAAAGGTGCGATCGGCCGAATGCTGCTGTCTCCTAGTTTCCTCTGCTGGTTTAAGGACAACCTACATAGTAACAACTTGAAATATCCTGCATTCGAATAGCCGCCGCAGGATAGGTATGCAGTATCAGAACGTCACGATGCAGAAAGAGCTGAGAGCCTCAGTCAGGTTAGAAATGGCAAGGACAACCAAAATTTGGTATGCGCACAACGCCTGGAGCTACTGAGACGCTGTGATCGACGGGTCGACAAGTTCAGGTTGCCGTTAGTACTCGGACAGGCTTGCACTGCCAGTAGTATCAGCACCGCATTGCCATAGCACAATGCTAGTTGCACCGCTTTCAAGCACAATAAAAGGGGTTGGTCATGACATAATTTACTACCTTAAGTCCATCATGTCCGAGTCCAAGCCGTTCAACAACTGGCCCAACGATGCAGGGGTACGTTTTATGCATTAATGTTGTGACGCCGCTGACCGAATGACATTTACTGCAGTTTGACGTTATCCACGAGGAAAGAGAGCCTGTGGAGCTCGAAGTTTCTGGAAAGATCCCGTCCTACGTCTCGGGTACTCTGTACCGGACTGGCCCTGGCGGATACCAAGTAAAAGCTAACGACGGCCAAACATTTTCCGTCCACCACTGGTTCGATGGATTTTCTCAGAATCACCGTTTCCATATCATCCAGTCTGACGGCTCCACACGCATCATCTACAACTCCCGTCGAAGTGTCGACCCACTCATCGAGAATATCCGCAAGACGGGAAAGTTGGCTGGTTTCAGTTTTGGACAGAAGCGTGACCCCTGTCTCAGCTTCTTCAGAAAGGTCATGAGCTTGTTCATCCCGGAGCCCAAGGTGCCTCAGGATCAAATCAATGTTGGTGTTACGCTCTCCGTGAATCCGCCCGGCTTGAAGGATATCGATACAAGCGAGGGGAAAAAGAAAGGAAGTCATGCCTCTGGTATCCAATCTCTCTGGGTCAAAACAGATTCTGCTCGGGTCCGTGAAATCGATCCTGAAACGCTCGAACCGATGGGTCTTGCCACACAAGCTGTCCTCCACCACGAACTCACCGGTAACCTCTCTGCTGCTCACGCCAAATCAGACCCGGTCACCGGAGACGTCTTCAACTACAATCTTGCCCTTGGCAGAGAGCAAATATACAGGATATTTCGTGTTTCGGCCTCCACGGGAAAGACGGATATCTTGGCGACTATCACAGACGCCCCAGGTGCTTACCTGCACTCCTCGCTTCTCACGGAAAATTATTTCATCCTGTGTGTTTGGGGTGGCCAGTATTCATGGGGAGGTGCAAAGATGTTGTGGGAGAGGAATATGCTGGACGCGATTGCTCCATTTGATCCGTCACAAAAAGCATTGTGGTACATCGTCGACCGCAAGTACGGCAAAGGTGTCGTCGCCAAATACGAATGCGACCCATTCTTCTGTTTCCACACCATTAATGCCTGGGAAGAACCTTCGCTCTCAGATTCGTCCCAGGTCGACATTTTCGCGGACTTATCGATCTACAAGAACCTCGACGTTCTCAAACGGTTTTATTACGACAGCATAAAATCCACGTCCCCTGGCTCGCTCGATTATGCAGGCGAGAAGCGCAGGAGCTGTGATGTGTTTTTGCGACGCTGGCGGTTACCAGGCGTTAACACCACCATCGACGCACCATCAGAGGCTCGCGAAGCTGTCACCTTGTACACTGCTGAGCATGAGCACTCATGCGACCTCCCTGTCATCAATCCCCGCTTCCTCACCAAGCGATCGCGGTATATTTACGGAGTATGCGACCGTGGGCTAAGCACGTTCTTTGATGGTCTCGTCAAGTACGATGCGGAGACACGCACGCCCACGTACTGGTCAGTGGAGGGACAAAATCCTGGCGAACCGATCTTCGTTACGGACCCTGAAGGCACCGCCGAAGATGACGGGGTGCTTTTGAGCGTGGTGCTTGATGGGTTCACGGAAAAGAGCTATTTATTGGTGTTGGATGCGAAGAACATGAAGGAGGTGGGTAGGGCGAGCCTAGAGTGTGCTGTTGGGTTTGGTTTCCATGGTATTTATTTCCCACAAGTTTCTGGAGGGCCTGGTACGGATATCTGAGCAGAAATGTCTGGATGATGCAGGATATTGGTTGGTAGTATTGTTGTACATTAGGTTCGGGCAGCTATTTTCCCTCCGTAATAGGCGACAGCCTCCGTCGCTCGAGAAATATAAACGATTCTTGTCGGAACAGACGTCGAAGCCAGTCGTGATGAATAGCAACGCTTGTCAGAGTCGGTGGTAGGACGAAGAGGCGTGACCAAAAGTGCTGTCATCGTCGAGATACTCAGCACAGTCGTTCTGCGAAGATGGAAATATCGTCTCACACTATCATTCAAAGTACCGGCGCAGGAATCAGTTACTCACCGCAGGGGCGCTACGGCACTGCGCTCCGCAACTGGCCGGAAACCACGGTGCGCCAAGGATGAGGATGGTCTTGTCTTGGAGAGGAATCCTGAAATGCATCGTCATGGGAGAAGAAAACACTTGACAGGGTGCCGCAGCCAGTAATACGCCCGCTGCGTGTAGTGCGCCGACTGCGGTTGGGCTGTCCTCGCTAGCTGCAGTCGATCTCGGGCCGGGCTTCAAACGGGAGACCCACGACCAAGACTGTGGGTTTTTTTTCAAGCATTCGTCGTTGCGCTTGAAGGTGGCCATGACCCTGCGTTGGCGGAGAATGACACTGATGGCGAGCGCGGCCATCATGAGTAGAAAGAGTGCAAGGACGACAATTGCAGGGACGGACACTTGATGGGTGGGTGAATTTGATGATGACACGGATGTTGGCCTTTCAGAGACTGTGCTCTGTGTCGGGGCCATAGTAAAACGCTTACATGGGCTGCGGACCGCGAGATGGTGCTGTGCGATGAGGCTGACTGCATAGGAGGTTGCCAATTATGGCAGTTGGCAAGCAGCGGTGTCCCCTCGAGATGTAGACTCATAGAAATTCTGCCATATGTCTAGCAACTAGTATCCAGCTACACGTAAATATTGAAATGATGCACAGGCCTTGTCGCCGTGGACAGCTGTATGATTGATGGGTGTCCGCAGCCACGGCCAAGGCCGAATATTTGTTTTTCCTTGTTTTGGAGTAACTGCGGCAGACTGGGTTTGAAAGCTCAAATACTCCGACTGATCAGCCTCATCTCCCTCCATCTTCTTGTCCTCATCCTATCCCACCCATAATCTACTATGGAAGACGAAGTAGCTGCCCTCGTAAGTGTCTACTCGTCGTTGCAGATATTTTCCTCATACATCGCCAGGTCATCGACAATGGTTCCGGCATGTGCAAGGCGGGTTGTAAGTACATTCTAGCCTTGCCCAGAATGCCCGCTCACCACCGTTCCTAGTCGCTGGTACACGATCACCCCCTGCACTCGCCTTTTCTGCATCTGATTTACTCGTTTGCAGGTGACGATGCCCCTCGCGCCGTGTTTCCGTAAGTGGTCAAGGGTTTTGCATTTGGTAATATCTAAGCCCATATCAACAGATCTATCGTCGGTCGTCCCCGCCACCAAGGTGTCATGGTGGGTATGGGACAAAAGGATTCTTACGTCGGGTACGTTTCATCGCCTCGCTGTCCCTGCAATCGCTGATTGCGCTCTCCAGTGATGAAGCTCAATCGAAGCGTGGTATCCTCACCCTGAAGTACCCCATCGAGCACGGTATCGTAACGAACTGGGATGATATGGAAAAGATCTGGCACCACACTTTCTACAACGAGCTCCGTGTCGCTCCAGAGGAGCACCCAGTTCTCCTTACAGAAGCTCCTCTGAATCCAAAGGCTAACCGTGAAAAGATGACGCAGATCATGTTTGAGACGTTCAATGCCCCTGCGTTTTACGTTGCTATCCAAGCCGTCTTGTCGCTATATGCCTCGGGTCGTACAACGGGTATCGTCATGGACTCGGGTGATGGTGTCACCCACACCGTCCCTATTTACGAGGGTTTTGCTCTTCCCCATGCCATCCTCCGTCTTGATCTTGCGGGTCGTGATTTGACCGACTACCTGATCAAGAACCTGATCGAACGTGGATATTCCTTCACGACAACTGCTGAACGTGAAATTGTCCGTGACATCAAGGAGAAGCTTTGCTACGTTGCCCTCGACTTCGAGCAAGAACTCCAGACCGCTTCTCAGTCTTCTGCCCTTGAGAAGAGTTATGAACTTCCTGATGGTCATGTCATCACTATCGGCAACGAGCGGTCAGTATACTTTTTAAAAAACGGAAATATAATTACCAAGTTTGGCCATTTAGATTCCGTGCGCCCGAGGCTCTCTTCCAGCCTGCCTTCATTGGCCTTGAGGCCGCTGGTATCCACGAAACTACGTGAGTAGCTGTGTTCTAGTTGAAGTACCATCCTCTTGACTCAATCAATCCAGGTACAACTCGATCTTCAAGTGTGATCTTGATATTCGTCGCGACTTGTATGGCAATGTCGTCCTTTCCGGAGGTACTACCATGTTCCCCGGTATCGCCGACCGGATGCAGAAGGAATTGACTTCTCTTTCACCCTCGAGCGTGAAGGTGCGTTCAGACACATAGTTGAACTATCAGTTGTGCCATATCCCGTTACAGGTCAAGATTGTTGCACCACCTGAGCGAAAATACTCGGTCTGGATCGGTGGTTCTATCCTCGCCTCCCTCAGCACATTCCAGAATCTGTGGTGCTCCAAGCAGGAGTATGACGAGTCTGGCCCCGGTATTGTTCACCGCAGTACGTTGTTCCCGTTACTCCTCAGATCCACCTCTCACTGGTCCTGCAGAGTGCTTCTAAACTTGGACGGTCCAGTAGACAGATGAAAACTTGCCATCCATGTAATAGAATGACATTACTTTTTGTCTACTTGAGCCTCATGCATTTGCTACTCTTTTCACTAATACGTTACGATTGTATTCTTTTCGACGACTTCTGATCAAGATATTTTTGTGTAGTCCGACCATAACTTGGATTAGATTCCACTGACATGGATGCATGATAATCAAGTTTAACGATTCGAGTGTCGACTTGAACGCATCAAAATCTTGATCAATTTTGATAGTGTCGAACTTACCGCCGCTGAGTCGTGTCATGGCGACAATCTTACTATCGTTACGGTCTTGTTCCATATTCTGTCAATCCAGGACCATATTTTATCACAATGTGCTTCCAGTGCCATCTGTCCAAGGCTCACTGGCACGTGGAATTTCCAGAAGTCACGACGTGACGGCTCTGACTACCAGGTTCAGATTCATCTAGTTTCGATCTGCCAATGCCAGTGCCAGTGCCAGTAGTAATCCCCCTCTTCCACAGATTTGGTCCCCGCTTTTAACCTCTGAACCACCTGACCGGTGTTTGAACGGAGACCAAGACCGTCTAACGGAATCTGCCAAGGATTCTGATGGCAAAGATCTAGGGCAGGCCCTAGTAGGGGTCTCATGGTCACCGTACGGTGGGCGTCTGTCCTAGCAAGAGGGACTTTTCCGGGTGGTTGCCCAAGCTTGAACTTGAAAGCGCTGCTATGTAAATCCGCCATAAAAATACTCGAGTACAACGTTGCTACGACGGAAGAAGACTGATGCAGATGATGCTTCATTCACTACAAAATCACCTCGCTAAGGAAACAACATATTCCAGGAATCTAATACATACTGGGTTACCGCCGGTATGATGTTTTCCCCGTGTGACGTTTCTCCGAGTCGGCCGGTTTTCCATGCTTCTGAGTCCTGACGCTTGCAATTGCCAGTGGGAACAACAACCCCGGTTATCTTAACTCCTTCCCGATCTGGGCTTATATGTTCTCCCATTGAGGCCTATCAACTAAGTCGTTTTTTTCTGGTCCTGACTGGCAGCACTTCAGCATTAATATGGCTTCCAGCTTGCTGTTTGCTGTCACAACTATACAACGAGGCAATTACATGACTCGTATGCTTCTTCATCTCGATACTTCCTGTCCGTTGATCTTATTCTCCTGTCCAGTTGTGACCCTCACCGCTGTCGGATATGATTACAGTGAGTAGTCCGTATCTACTGTGCTTCTTATCATTGATGAATCTGGATACTGGGACTAGTTCTCACATTTTCAAAAGAGGTACATCTCATGTTCGGTAACGTCACAGACAGCGGCATACCACTGACTGTCGACGTTTGCAGATAGAGTATATTTGGGTCAGTCAACACTTTTCTGAGCCTCGGAGTAGTAGTCATATATTCTAATGATCATATGGCTGCAGAACATGCCCTGGACATGGGTATCCACGTTATACATTCTCGTAGGTGGCGCGGCATCTCCATGTTATGTTGTGGTCAATTAGTAACTTTTAGGCCCGTTATTTTGGCCTGTGCTATGTTATGTACGTCCACTCCCGCTGCAGCATGTACCAACTGATCCCGAGCGATTCACCAGAATTGCCGCCATCTGTACGTTCAAATGTTGGAATAATGAAATCGTTGACCTGAGTCAGCCGATGGAAGTGGGGAGTTCTTTCCTTCCCGTTACCGCAAAGGTGCTTCCCATACCACGGATGGCTTACGAATAGACTCAAAATGTTTACTGTTGGCAGATGTATGTGCTCACGGTTAACCTTTGCACTGACCCACGACCTTCCAAGCTAATTGATCACGTTCAAACAGTTGTAAGCAATTTTACTCTATGTTACCAATGTTTGTTCTGACATATATCACTTCATAGGTGACATACTTTACATCTTTACTACGTGGACTCTCTTGATTTTTGTTGGTGTTGCGGATTGTAAGATTTCGTGTTCACGGCAGGACGAACGATGCTGATCAATACAGTGGTGATGATCCTCCGTGTATGGGCATTGTATCGTCAATCAA
This sequence comes from Pulveroboletus aff. annulatus, assembly GCA_038094595.1. NCBI lineage: Eukaryota > Fungi > Basidiomycota > Agaricomycetes > Boletales > Boletaceae > Pulveroboletus > Pulveroboletus aff. annulatus. Next base: position 15,265 of record JBBPTX010000168.1, read on the forward strand.
GGCTCATCCTTGGCGCCCTTCTCACACTGTACATCATTGAAGTCATCGCATATCTAATTTTTTGTATCCGGACCAGCATTCAGAGTGAAGTAGGTATGTGGAACCTGCTTTGTGTTAATTGCACGGCTTAAGGATTTCCCCCAATCACATAGAAGTTACAAGTCAAGTGCTCGGTTTTTCGATATGCATGGTGGTATACGGTCCTCGCTTTTGGCCTGAAGTTATAGATACCGTCCAGATCATTCTCGGCGCATTCATGTGTCTGCTTGTCGCTCTTCAGTTCGTCACCGGGTCACTCCAAATGTACAGGGCAACGAAGCGATTTCACTCCAACCATTACACGAACCTTTTCGTGAAGGAAGGCATGATCTACTTTCTTGTGTACGTCAATGGATCGTCATTCCTGCTACAAAACTAACTATGACAAATAGTGTGTTCACAGCTGCACTGCTCAACGAGCTATTTTCCATACAAGACATTCCGTCAGATGGATGGTGGTTATTATTGGGGCTCGCAGAAAGTATCCCTCCGTTCACACTCCTCCCGCGATTCATTTTGAACTTGCGGGAACTTTATGAGCGCGATGCTCGGGGTCGACTCGGTAACATTGACTCGGCATTTGGTTTCACGTCGATGGTCGGAGACAGTACCATTGGGAGTGTGATTGAGTTTGTGGGAGGTGTACAAAGTGAGACACTTGAGCTTGAGGAAATGGGGATAGAGATAGAAAAGCCCGACAGGAAAAATTGCAGTACTAGTGGAGGCCTCCCATTATAGGCGAGTGTCAGGCTTGGTCTTTATGTGTATACCCAAATGCTTGAGTGAAGGATAGGATTATGAGCAAGTCAGGTGGTGTCAGCGGAGAGATCCGGGCTCGCCACAGCGGGCATGCCTAGTGTCCGGGATGTCAAGGGCTTGATGCGTCGGTTCATCTGAGCCCAATTAGCCCTTCTTCAAGTAAAAACACAAGACGCTGGGCTCTGGTGGGGCTCCATCTTCATGCTTAATATAGCTTGTTAGGCTTCCGGAAAAGCTGTCGCTTTTGATGTACAAACCATCAGAGTGGCGAATGCCCCGGGCTTCCAGGAACCGAACGAGGCAAAGGAGAATCATTGACCATCTCCTTGGATCTCGGGCCTACTCCTTGGCATTATGGAAGGTGAGCCAATCCACTTGTGTAAAAGATTTTGATTGCAGACGTGTTACAGTAACAAAATCTGAATTCCGCACTTCCGGGTCGTCGGCACATTCCCTGGAGTCGGTAGATGGCAATGATACCTCGGTACATGCCGGCGCCTGTTCCTAGTCTTAATAGTCAATTCCTACGGTGCCCGCGAGTCTGGTGCCCGCCACCCCTAGCTCGGAGCACAGCTAGACCAAGTCAGAGTGAATGTCGTACACCTTCCAGAGTGACCATATTATGCCGATCCAGCTACAGCGGTATACGTTTCGCTGCTTCATATTTGTGGGGAATAGGGGTTGTTGAGATATGGACTGACTTTATCCTTACTTGCAACTCGATGGATTGTCTGGGAAGAATCTGATAGATTCATCTGGGACCCTGCGAGCTGCGGGACATGGGGATGACCTGTCAAGTCTCGTACTAAATCGGCTGCATTATTTTGGAATGAACACGTCCCACCTTGGCGACAGTCTAACGCATCTAACCCCTGCAAGCCCGATGAGATATCGATGGCCTTCCATACACATTGCAGCAATGGCTGCTTTTCTCAAGAGACTCACCGGCGTCATGCCATCGGAACGCTCGTTTCCGATGGCGGCAGAGAGAAGGCTCCGCATCAGATTTGGCAATTGGCATTTCCGACAGGCGTCCCTTGCCATGGTAGGCATTTTTCCCCCCATCGAATTCTATTCCGGGGGACTTACCTCGAAAGAGTTTCGAGTGCCGCAAATACGTCGTAGGCCTCATCACGTCCACCGTGCTGTCTCCGCCTCCGGTGACTTTGAGGCAGGAGTTCGAAATGTTCCTTCCAGACGATGTAATAGCCGGTTCCGAGATGAACTCGGGAATAAAAGATTGCATTTCATAAAAAAACAATCCACGACGAGGGCCAAAGAGGTCGGTACCATCGGGGACTACCACTTTTGATTCGACCGCGAGGGAAACAATAGGATGGCCGTCCACAACTTGGGTACGCTTTCGGGATAGAATGGAACCCTGGTGAAAGTGGGATATATTCAATTTATTGGTGAGTATTATGAATTTTTACTGCACACCAAACACGGAGGTGGGGATAGGCATGCACAACGTGCGTTAATGCGGCGGCGACACCAACTAGAAGTTGTTGGACACAGTGTAACCGTGACGAACCTTCAGCTAAAGTAATCACCAGAAACCCGGTTCGTAAGTAGCGTTTTTTTCATGCTCGATGCAAAGGGGCACGGAAGACATTTGATTCGGTTCGTGGTTGTGTAGCCGAGAAGTCCGATTTGTGGGAGGACAACCATTGAACAGAAGGTTTTGTCAGCATGCTTAGTACCACAGGGACCCCTCAGACAGAGTCGAAGGTTTGAAATCAAAAGCCGTGTGCATGCGTGACGTGTTGGCCCCTCAGATTTTGCTTTGGCAACTTGCAAGAGAAACTGTTCCTTAGTAAAAAAAATTACAAGTGTTGGTTACGGGTTAGTTACGGGGGTTGAAACCACTACAATATAGCTTAATACCCGGTACTTGCCAAAGGCCGGCCGGAGGCTTCTTGGCACCTGCCAGCAAACGTGAACACAGGCCCACCGGAGATGAGCTCAGTTGCGATGGCGGCGACTTCCATTGCCACCATCAATCCGGCGGTCGTTTCGCCGGAGTGCCATGCACTAGCTCGGGAATCCCCGAATAAGAAGACCGTCGAGACAAGCACGATCTACCGCAGTGCAGATCAGCACAGGTAGATAATACGACTGAATGATGGCATCGGCCCGCTCAAGCCAGTAGGTCCTTCTTCGAAACACCCCTTGAGGAGTTTCGCTACTGCCTGGCCTCAGGAGAACGCAGCGAGTGCCACACCGGCGGGTTGGGCCCCAACAGGCTGTTCTACACTAGCAGCTCAGTCAATGGCAGCCAGTGGGAACTAACCATGCAAGAGCAAATATCCCCTCTGAGAAAGGACCGACCGACAGCCAGTTTGTCATTGCTGATTATTATAACTCATAGAGTTATTCCGCTGCATCGCCGATTATCAATGCTATTCCGAGTCAAAGGCAAATACATGGTTTCGTAATATGTAATATAAATCCAGAACAAAATGTCTCAGGTGCAACCCTCATTGAAACAACTCGCTTCCCAGCGGCAAAGCTCCCTCGAATCAACATGGAACTTCCTCCTGGTATTGCGTATATCATCACGAATGCTCATCGTATCGTCTTTCCACCAGCCCTGGCCTTGTGTGGAATCAAGCTCTGGGAAAACCTTTTCAATATGTCCATCCCCACTTGGCTCCAACTATTGCTTTGCGTGATGTCTTTTCCATTGGTTCTCGCCTGCAGTGTTGGATATGCAGACCTTCGCGATAAACGTCAGGCCGCATTGAATGGGGCAATCTTGGCCCCTCATGTACCCAACAAGTGGCCAGGTGGTCTAGATTTGCTCCTCGCGATGACGCAGAACGCGCATAGTGGATACTTGGGTATGTATGATTTAGCATCAGTAGTTAGATGATCCATTTACCATTCCACAGGGGAGGTAATGGAAAAACGGTCCAAGGAAATCGGGAATACGTTCAACCTCAGGGTTCTCTGGGAAAACAGAGTGAGTCCTTTGATGGAAGCTAAGCTGTTAATTGCTCACGCGGCCTGCAGATTTTCACGACAGAGCCTGAGCATGTCAAGGCAAGTCTGATCTTGTCTGCCACTCTTGATTCTCATGGATTTTACTAGGCAATCCTTTCAACCAGTTTCAACTCCTTTGTAAAAGGTTAGTGGTGCCTGATCGCTTATGTTAGGCCCCAAACCGAGATGCTCATCCCAGGGCCAATATCTTTTGACATCTCTTTCTCCCTCCTTGGGACCGGTGTATTCAACTCGGATGGTAAGGGCATGTGGCTCTCGCTTTATTTGGTGCTCATCGACGATCTGTAGGGGATATTTGGAAGTGCGTCAGGAAGTAACCATAGACACATTGCCACATACTGATATATTTACATAGGTTTCACCGACACATGACTCGTCCGTTCTTCAACAAGGACCGAATCAGTGACTTTGACATATTTGAAAAACACACCGGTGATGCCATAGGGCAGTTGAAGGCGAGGCTAAAAGAGGGTCATCCAGTTGACTTTCAGGTACAGACCTCGTCTGTCTACCTTCCTATGCTTACTCATCTTTCGAACCTAGGATATGATATCCCGATTTACACTGGACTCCGCAACGGAATTCCTGTTCGGGAAAGATGTCTACTCTCTTTCCGCTGGGCTTGTGTATCCACCCAATGCACCCCTTTCCACGAGTATCGCGTTCAGGGACCATCCTGCCAATCGCTTTGCCCACGCATTCCTTGAGGCGCAATCAGAAACGTCGCATCGATCGCGTTTTGGGAAGCACTGGCGGCCGTTCGAAATGTGGAGCGATCGCGTCAAGAAGCATATGCATGTTTGTCAAGAATTTATCGACCCAATCTTGGAAGAAGCATTGTCAAAGAGGAGAGCGCTCAAAGAGGCTGGTTTGATGCCTGAGAACGACGAGAAACAGGCAAATGAAGGAGAAACGCTGCTCGACCATCTTGTCAACTACACGGAAGGTAATGTCTCGTCAAGCACCGCTTTAAGCACGTTTTTTATCCGTTTTAACAGACCACACCATGATTAGAGACGAAATCTTGAATATTATGATCGCAGGTAGGGATACGGTCAGTGTTCCGTTCCCTGGATAATTCTTATACCGTGATGTATGCTAAAACATGTTTCTGTTCTACAATAGACCGCGGTCACTATGACGTGTGCCATTTGGATGCTGTCTCAACACCCTGACACACTCCACAAACTCCGCGAGGAGATCCTGACTGTAGTTGGTGACTCAAAGAGTCCTACATTAGACGACTTGCGTGAGATGAAGTATCTGAAGGCAGTCATCAATGGTACGTCATACTGAGATTTTCAAGTTACATTATCAACTGAGGCGCCATGAAGAAACCATGCGGTTATATCCTCCCGTGTAAGTTCATCTGGTTGCTTGTCCGAAGAGGAAAATCTGATCGGCCCGTTTTCTAGCCCCACCAACATCAGGTGCGACTGAATGATTCAAACGACCGTTTGTAAACTCACCTTTCCGTAGAATGGCAACCGTGCCTGTGGTCCTACCAGCTGCCAAGGGGGGAAAACCCATTTATATTCCTGCGAACACACGGTAAGGCACCCGCGATGTCACCGTTATCTTCGTGTTGAAACGCGACGTTTCAGTGTACCCTATTCGGTTTTCCTCATGCACCGCAGGAAGGACCTTTGGGGCCCAGATGGTGAAGACACTATGATTCTCCCCCGTACTTTGTTCTCATCCGTGTTCCTGCAGCGGAGGAATTTGACCCTGATCGGTTCCTCGATGAACGCCTCCAGAAATACTTGACTCCTCAACCGTTCATCTTTCTGCCTTTCAACGCTGGTCCAAGAATTTGTCTTGGTCAACAGGTACATATGTCTCTGCGTGGACCACTTTTTCTCGCTCAACACTTCGACCCCTTACTAGTTTGCGTACAATGAAGTCTCATACTTCCTCGTGCGCTTGTTCCAAAGTTTCTCTTCTGTTTCTCTTGCGGAGGATGTACAGACACTTGCACCAGCTGAGTGGGCAAAGGCCCCTGGTAGAAAAGGTGTAGAAAAGGCAATTATTCGAGCTCACCTTACTATGTACGTCAAAGTAAGTGTCCTAGAGCTCTTTTCTCATGAATACTTCTCACCTGATGATCTAGGATGGTTTATGGGTCAGGATGGAGGAGGCCAGTCACGTCAAAGACAACGAATCATGAGACTGGTGCACAGGATACTGTATCTTACTATTGAGTTGTCTAGTTATTTTAACCCATGTTACATACTTTTTGTTTAACCTCGGTGTACGTTTGAAGGAGGCTCTGCATGTATAGTGACGTTTCACATCCCATGCAATTTTCACAAGCCAGTAAAGCGACTCGAAGAGCCGGAATCTATATACGACCAATTAATGATGATGTGAGTCGGACTCGCAGAGGGCTGTGAATGACAGCAGCGAGCTTTAGGAAGGCTGAAGTAGTGGGTGTCCGTGAGTCTACGAACAGTCACGAATGAGCGGAAAGAATGAGGGGTTGGTGGCATCTGTGGCCATACCTTACGACGGTGTTTGTTCAGGTGACAGTGACAGCTACCTCCCTTAAGGTGTCGTTCTCATGAACCATGACCGGTGACCTACCGAGCGTGCGCTATATGGAGCAATCTGACCGGCGTTGCTGCAACGCAGATGACACAGCTTTGTCTGCATCTATCAAACAAGACACTGTCGCTGGTGCCTTCATAATCGACTAAGTACTGGCAGACCCTCAGGTAAGAAGACAGTCGTTCCTGCTCGTATGGTTGACCGAGCACCAGTACAAATGAAACACGGCAACACAATACCTAGGAAGCAAGAAGTCGTATAAAATGCCAACTTGGGTATAGGCACAACAGTCTCGGCGTACCCGAAAGTATCACGGTTCTGTTCTCGCCTCGGCTTGTTCGAAAACAACTAGGATTTTATTCGGACTGGGTTTCGAAAACATATTATATTTAGAAGCGTGAGCAAACGGTGAAAGGGACAGAACTAACTTGTCGTTCCCGTGTTTAGTGCGGAAACTATTTGTACGTGCGATATGGCCGCTCATCGTACGATTCATGGTTCAGCCCAACAGTCTAGTCCGCTCCGACGTGTACGCGATATCCGTTGCCTCGTGTCGGCGTGTGTCGTATGTGCGCCGATTCCGAGCCGCCGTCCAAGTTATGGCCGTATGGCGGGGGTGAAGTGAAAAAGATCGTGCAAGCCATATCTTTTTCAAACGTGGTTTTCTGCCTAATGGTTGCGTGACCAACTGATGTTTTTAACGGTTCGATCCCACACAATGAGTCTTGTATTTCCTTCGTCCAGTCGTTGCAGCGATCGATGGCGAGTCTCATTTGGACATGGCAGCACGACGAATGCCACCTTCGAAAGATAAGGCTGTTCAGTTCACCATGAGAACAGTGTCAACTGGGCTGGAACTCACGAGCGAGCAACAGAGCAGTATATAGTCCGGTGTCCATCTATAATCAGACTAAGCAGTTGCTATGGCCTGGGAACCTAGCGAGGATGAGTCGAACTCCAATGGTCCGGGTGGCGCGGAAGAAGAAAGCCAGTGACCAGTAGTCTCGACAAATGACTCGAAGTGAGCCAGGAAACATGTCCATGGATGCCAGTGATGGGCTGCTGCCAAAACGTAGTACTGTGGACACCGGTGCTGAGACTGGCCATAACCTTGGCAAATATCTGTTTCCTTAACTTTCTCCAGATTGTATCGATCGATAATTTATAGTCAGACTAGGTTATTCATATTGCACTCATAAGGGAATGGGATAAATCAAAACGTCCCCGACAACTAAGTGGCGTGACATTGAGGAGGCTAAGTTGTCGCTATCATTGTAGTCGTGCCGCAGCCACCTCTCGCCGTGGTCGTCCATTCGTCATACTCGTCCTATGTCGTGGCAATCGCATTATTGCAATCGACCGACCGTCTACTCATCGTCGTAGTCATGCGTCGTGTTACGGTGGTCACTGGTAAAAGCAAGGCTGGAGGGGCTCTTCGTGTACTGTCACTATTATTGCGATCACGACAACACTGTAACGATAATGTCTGCGAGGACAAGTAGAGTCGTCTTGTTGCCTTGCTGTCGGATGCGGATGGTATGAGGAGCCTGACCCTGGCTCATATTAGCGGCGTGCCGATGACATTGTTAGACGGTACATCATCGTAATCACCATGGCGCCGCGGTGGCCACGCGGTCGATGTCGGTCCCAGTGGTCCCAGTGCAAAGATCGCCTGGTTATCGCATGTAATGTTACGGGCATCAGAGCCAGCGTGGCTTGTTGTGTGCTGTGCCAGTCGTGGCACCGTCGATCTTGTCCTTGCGGTCGCCCGCAGTACTTTTGCTGAATGACATCCATATTCACGTCCGGGCTTGTGGTGATCCATCGGGGTCATGAGGGCGGTGGCGTCGTCGATGGACATGGCCATTGCGCCGACGTGTTTGACAGTAGATGATTCCGAACCGAGTCGGGACCATAATAGGGTATGCTTAACTCCGAGCCGTATCATGGTGAGCCGAACGAAAACAAGGAATTTTTATCGCTAAACTTACGTTCCAGTCGCTAAGCGGCGAGTTGTATGATTATAATACGCACCGGTCCGCTGGCAGCTCCGAGTCTTTTCAGCTCATTTTCGGTTCCGCGCGACGTGGAACATTTTCAGTTCTGACCTTATTTAAACCACATCATGATAGTCGGCTCTTTGCGCCCTTCGCCAACAGACCACCAACATGGCCCGGGCACATTTACCTCCTGGATTAGTCGCGCTTATACGCCTTCTCCCTCACCTACTCCCCCCACCAGCACTGGTATACGCTAGTTTTCGAATTCACAATGTCGTCCGTGGAAAGCCGCTCGCGCGATCGTTGCGGATCCTGGCATACATACTGGCATTCCCAGTCACATTTGCGGCAAAGATCCTATATACTCACATCAGAGACCACAGGGAGGCAGCGCTCCGTGGGGCAGTTATGGCTACTCCTATAAGATCCAGCTGGCCAGGTGCACTGGACAAGCTTGTTAAACTTTTGTGGAATTACAGCAATGGCTATATGTGTGAGTTCATCTGTGCTTTGAACGGACGTCCTCTGACATGGATCTTGTATCCTTCACGAATCTAGGCGAATATTTTGCGTCGGAATGTGAGGAACTTGGATATGCGTGGAACTTCTGGGCGTTGTATGAAAACCGAGTATGTTTTTTTTCCGTCTTGGCCCTTGATATTGGCTGAGCGGCTGGTGATAGATAGTCACGATAGAACCCGAGCATATCAACGTGGGCCAAGTACCGACTGCTTTTCTCTTCGCTCCCTGACATGTATCACAGTCATTCCTCGTGAAAGAGTTTACTTCCTATGGCAAAGGTGACGTATATACGAGGCTGTATGAAATGCTCAAACATTGCTAAAAAGTCATCCACAGGACCCCACTTCAACGACCAATTCAAATCTCTCTTTGGGGGTGGTATATTCAATGTCGATGGTGAGTATCCTTTAAAGAAGGCCGGTTTACTTCTAGACTGATCACTTTATGTCAATAGGCGACGAGTGGAAGTATGCATGAGATCCATCGATTTAATTTTGAATGCTCACGGGCACTTCGCAGATTTCATCGCACGATGCTCCGTCCCTTCTTCGCGAGAGACCGCATCAGCGACTTTGAAATCTTTGAGAGACACACCCAAGACGTAATAAACAAGATCAAGGCTCGCCTGCGTGAGGGGTATTCCGTCGATTTTCAAGACGCGGCGATGCGTTTCGCGCTTGATTTAGCGACCGAGTTCCTGTTCGGGCACGGCGCCCGTACACTCTCAGCGGGCCTTGTCTACCCACCATCTTCCCCATTGTCCAAGGATCCGTCGCAAGTGAATAATCCAAACAATAAGTTTTTCCGCTCCTTTGTGGATGCAGAGATCGCTGTAGCCCGTCGCGGCTGGCTTGGGTATGCCTGGCGCTTCACAGAATTTTGGAGGGATGAAACCAAGAAGCACTTGGACATCTGCGTGGATGTCATCGATCCTATCGTTTCGAATGCACTCATAAAGAAGAGGAAACAAGGGCATCTTGAACAAAACACCAAGAAGGTCGCAGAGGGACATACTCTCTTGGACCATCTGGTCAAGTGCACCGACGGTTAGTGGTTTTGATGGTGTATGACACAAGCGTTTGATGGATTAATACTACCCCAGATCAAACGATCATTAGGGACCAGACAGTGAACGTCCTGGCAGCTGGCATGGAAACGGTGAGTGCGATTTTGGGGTATGAGATTGGTAAATCTCTTAACTATTGTATGCACACACCAAGATTTCCGGAACGTTGACATTCGCGATACACATGCTCAGTCAGCATCCTGAAGTCTTCACACGTTTGAGACAGGAGGTCATTGAAAAGTTTGGTGTTTCTGGTCGCCCAACGAACGAAGACTTGAAAGGGATGGCGTATATGAAGGCGTTTTTCAATGGTGCGTGGCATGCGATTGCCTTCCATAGCGAGTGTACTGATCCAGAGCTGCTGTGGTAGAGGTTTTACGGTTATACCCATCTATGTAAGTGTTTTTTCCTCCAAGGGAACTGATTCTGAATGTAGTTCAGCCCCATAAATGCCAGGTATGGTCGTGGTCATCACTTATCCTCGTCACTTGCACTGATTGTGCTGAAGGGCATCTCGCGGAGCACAAGTACTTCCAGCAGTGGGTGGTAAAAAACCATTGTATATCCCCCCTAATACCACGTGAGTGTGATTTATCCTGCCTCACCGTCTAGCTTGACCTCTCTATTTAGAGTGGCGTACAGTGTTTTCTTGCTGCATCGTAGGAAGGACTTGTGGGGCCCTGATGGTGAGCGCACCCACCTCCGACACCTTTTTAAAAAAGATTTATTTACCTCTCTTCCCAGCGGAAATCTTCGATCCAGATCGGTTCCTCGATGAACGCCTCCACAAGTACCTGACCCCCAATCCAACCATCTATATGCCGTTTAATGCCGGTCCACGCATCTGTCTTGGCCAACAGGTCAGTCAATCAGTCTTCTCCTGCTCAATCGCGTGATCAACTCAAACAATACATTTTCTCTTTCAGCTTGCTTACAACATAGTGTCGTTTTTCTTGGTTCGAACGTCACAGGCGTTTGATAGTATCACGATGGACGAGGCGATACAGAAAAAGCCTCCGGCAGATTGGGCGAAGGCCAAGGGTCGCAAAGCGATGGAGAAAATCGTGTTGAGATCACACTTGAACATGTTTGTCGAGGTAGGGCAAGATTTGATATGCTGATAGATTCGTCATGCTTATCAGCTTGCCATCATAGGACGGTTTGTGGGTCAAGATGAAGGAAGCCGACCTTGTTGAATCTGGCTAAATGGGTGTATATCTTTCGTATTCTTGTTGATCTTGGTCCAGTGTTGTTTCTGGGTGATGGGTCGGATCACTATAATAATATTGGTATGTTCATGCGATTTCTTTTGGCGTAATTTCCGATCGCAGTAGTCCAGCCTGATGTTAGCTCTGCGCTATCTCTGGCATTGCTTATTAGATGCCCTCCTTGTGTTGTCGAATAAGTTCTACTATGTATTACAGTATATTGCTCTGTTTTCCAAGACATGATCGATGGTTCGAGACATAGGCAACTTGAAGGCAATCCCGAACTAAGGCATTGGCAGAATTACAAGACGGACCCAGAATAACTAGAATCGTTTTCCGAGTCCCGATACCATCCTGCTCGTGTGCCATGCGAGTCGACTCCGATGTTACATAATACTTCTAGTGTCGCGTCCATGCGAGTCAGGATATCAACAAAAGCACCGCTGGCCCCAGTCAAGGCCTGGTTTCCCGTCCACCCCGAAGTGACGCCGACTGTTTCCTCGTTCAAGTCTGTTCTCTCTACATCCCTCCCCGCCTTTCGTGGACACGCGCTGCACCTCTCCGTCGATGGCTTCGACCTGCTGGACGATTCCGACATATCCGTCCTGAAAGATGGCGATCTGATTTGGTCAGACTGTCAGTGTGGTCCTTTTTTCGAGAGTGCTGACTTGTTTGCAGCGTCGACGCGACTAGGCGAGACCAACCCGAAAAAACGGTCGCCCAGACGGTTCTAAAGCGACAGGAACCCGAGGGTTCGCGCAAGCGGAAACGATATGTGTCCTTGTCAAGTTCGTCGAGCTCTACGTCCGAGCCAGAGCTTTCGTCTTCGTCTTCGTCCTCGGTATCCGGATCCGAATCAGACTCGGAAGATTCGTCGCGTCCTACAACACCGTCCCTGCGGAAAATAGAGCCCCTCAGAGCACACATAAGCGCAGCGCCGCATATACAACCAAAGCCATATGTGGCTCGTCCGTACGTTTGCCAGGTTACGTCCTATTGCGCGACAAAATCACCGTTTTACTAGCACCACGTTTGTGCCTCCTGGATATGGTAAACCGCAAACACGATCGCGGAATCTACGACGGCGACTCAAGCGAACACACGAGCGTGAAGCCGCGGAGGTGACCATGTCTCAACCTATCTCTGGTGCAAATGTGGTAGTGGCAGTTGAAAACGGGAGCAAGGCGGCCGTCGATGAAGCCAGTCAAGATGCGCAGACGGGTCTTTTGTCACTCTCACTGCGGAACAAGAACAAGGCAAAGAATTTTAAATCGCTCATGAGCAGACCGCTTGCTCCAAAGATTGTATTTGGGGACCAAGAGGATGACGCATGCGGTGTAGCGGCATCCGAGCGCTCGGGGACATCCAAAACACAAGTGGGCTCCCGATTAATCCCGCCATCATCGCGCCAGTCACTACCTCCAAACGTGTTCGTGACGAGTGTTGACGTCGAGGCATACAGGAGGGAAAGGCGGAAAAGTAAGATGCGAGTCGAGTACGGAGACGAGCTGGAAGGAGAAGGAGAAGAGGAGGTTGTGGATGCCAATGCAGAGACGGATATTGATAAGCTGGAGTCGATTGCGGACAAGCAGTGGGCCACGCTGGCAAGGCTCACGAGGGACGCGACCAAGCCGGGGATGGTTGTTGGCCACAGGGTCTGTATCGTTGTCATGGATGCAAACATCTTGCTGATGGTTGTGCAGGGACTGGGCATCAATCCAGAGACGTACACGCCCGAGGAGCTGGTGACGCTGGCAAGTGTGGTGTCGTGCGAGGACGGGCTGGTCGTGCGGTGGCTGCGCAGGATGTCGTTCAGCGGGCCGGTGGACGGGCCGGGTGAGGCCGAGAGATACCCATGGGAAGAAATCGACAGTGACTGTTGGCGGATCATTACATAATCACTGACGACCGGGCTCGGCGGCGTTTCCCGGTTTTGCCCGAGTCATGTCAATTTTGCTTTTATTCGCGCGTGTTTGCCCCCCGCCATCATCATCATCATCACTTCCTCGTCCTCGTCGCCGTCCTCGACAACCCGCGCGGTGACCACCGCCAAGTACCATACAATTCTGTAATCTCGGACGATGCTCCCAAAGGTCGCGAACCATCTTTTTTTGCACACGTCGCGTGCAGTCGCGCTCGTCCAGAACCAGTCTGGTGCACTTCGCAATGCGCTCCAGTCCGGTCCCGCTGCTGGCGCTGGCTCTTCGTGGAGCAGTGCCGGTGCCGGTCCAGGTCCAGGCGGGGCCAAGTTTCACGCCGGAAGCAAATTCTACAAGGGCTACACGGTACGTGTCGTACACCCCTGCTCGGCATGACTTACCCCACTTCAGGGCGCAGGCCGTACCATCACACAAGCCAATTCCTCTGCCACTCAAGATGGCCCTGCAAAGGCAGACGATGACAGAGAGGACATCAAGGCTACCCTTGTCACCCCTCGTGCTGCATCTTCAAAACTTCCCCGCACGCTTGCCCGTCGCCATTCCTTTTCCTTCCCCGCCGGTCTCAATGATCATGACCACATTGGCACCAGCGTTCTCCATACCGTCCAGATGCAATTGCGTGAACGCCATGCTGCTGCGTCCGCGTCCAACAAGGATTCCCAACCGGAGATCTCTTCCGAAAATGAGCCGCGTCCCGTTAACGCTTGGTCCCCGTTTACCCTCGCTCTCGAAGACGCTCTGTCCAAAAAAGACACACGTACTGTATTTCAGCACGTAGGCTGGCTCATCGATCCCTTCAAAGAGCCTTCCTTATCTTACCCGGATCCTACCATCCTCGATTTCAATTTCGCCCTTCGTACTCTCGTTACCATTGGTTCTCCGACGAGCGTATCCCTCCTCGTGCAGCTCTACGATGCTATTCCCTTGCGCGATTTGATCCCCAACCTTGGTACATTTGTCAGTGTCATTGTTGGCCTCACAGACAGGGATCGCGAGGTTCATAAGTCTCTTGACCTACTTTCATACCGTGCAAAACGACGCAGGTTGGCTTCCATTGGTGGCCTTGATGACACTGCCCGCGAAGAGGCCCAAGTTGACGAGGGTCAGACCGCCACCTTGCTCACAGAGGACAATTTTACGACTGCATTGCGCGTTTTTGACGCCGCTTGTGCAGCTGTTCCTCGGTCTACATCTGATTCTGCATCACAGAAACCCTTGCCCTTGGCTGCCCACTTCCCGATCAACGTTTTTCACGGACTCCTTCGCTCTTGTGCTGCTCATGCCAACATTGATGCTGCTGTTCGGATATATGGCCAACTTGAGGCTCGCTCCCGACCCACTCCTACAGATCTCATGTTTTATTATCTTTTGTCCACATATGTCAACGCAGGTAACCTTGCAGGCGCTGAAGAGGTCTTTAGAGAGTTCCGGGATCTCGGTGCATGTGACCGAGTTACAAAGGTCGACCAACAGTACCCAATTCAGCTCCGGATTTGGAACAAGATGATTGAAGGCTATTTCAAAGCTGGGCAGCCGGACGGTGCCCTTCGTTTACTTGAGACAATGATGGACAGTGGGCGTCCAGAGATAGGTAACGCTTCAATCACTTTAAGTGCCACTCGGCGTGTGTTGACGTTCGGATCAGGCGACCTTGCCTCCATTCCATCTCCTGCCTCTTCAACGTTCACGACAATTATTAGTGGCTTTTGCAACCCTCTATCAGACGCCGCTAAGCCTGACGTCAGTACCGCACTGTCTTGGTTTGATCGTCTTCTGCAGCAGCCTACTTCGGCCAGTTACAGCGACGAGTCCACTCAAAGCCCCTCCCGTCCCGACCAGCTCTGTTGGGGTATTATGATGGATGCCCTCGCTGAAGCCTCATCTGAGCATAGCGCTTACCTTGGGCACCTCAACAGGCTCCTTGATATCCTTGTCGACTGTGCGCCGAAGGATCGCTTGGGTATCAAGGTCTCCGACACACTTATGGTTCTTGAGGCAAACCTCCGTGTCCTCGAGGAATTTGCTAGGTCACGTCAATCTGTGGTGACGACAGCTAAAGCCGAAGAAGCAAGGAATTATGCCTCCTTTATCGAGAAACACGTCTGTAGAGCCACTGATCAACTCTTGTCAGTCAAGCCTGGCAAGTACCTTGCCAAGTACAAGGCGACGATGACGAAAATATTGTCTGGCTACCTTGATACTGTTGCGGCTACTTCCCCGTCTTCTCTTGCCTTGGAACACATGTTGCCGATGATTCCCGTCATCGCTTGGCTTGGCTCGCCCACTACACCCTCGATCGCCCGTTCTCTTCTCGGAACCTACATGTCTGCGCCCCGAAAACTGAATTCTACATCTGAGCTAGACACAACTCTTCTATGCACGTTGTCTCTCCCTGTGAACCCCTCTGATGGGGACGGGACGGGATCAGCGTACACTGGTTTGGTGCCACTGCTACAGGCCATGAGTGATGTAGGGGTCGACTTCCGATTGGTTTCCGGCAAGGTCGAGGTTGCTTTGACGGAGGCTCTTTACTCCACTTATAGCGAACGCCAGGTTTCTCAGTTTTTGGCCGGACTTGAGTGGTCTTTTGACCGTCTTCGGATGCCTCTTGCCGGGCGAACGAACGGAGAGAACGATGTTCCTCGGACTCCTACGCCACCACTGCCCTCCCCCGAATTTCCTGCGCCTCCGACACAAATCATCATTGACGGCGAACTCAGCCGACAAGTTGACCAGTG
Organism: Pulveroboletus aff. annulatus; assembly: GCA_038094595.1. Taxonomy (NCBI): domain Eukaryota; kingdom Fungi; phylum Basidiomycota; class Agaricomycetes; order Boletales; family Boletaceae; genus Pulveroboletus; species Pulveroboletus aff. annulatus. The sequence goes on from JBBPTX010000168.1 coordinate 31,090, forward strand.
GTCCCCTTCTCATTCATCGGTCACGGCTGATACCAGTTTCAATATCCTCCAGGCCGCCATTTCGGGGAAATCCCCGCGTTATCCCCACCCGGCCACTCTGGGTAGGCTAATCAACGGACTCGGACGTGCAGGCAACATCGCCGCGGCGCAATCGGTATATTCAATCGCTCAGCAGGTCGTTTTTTCACCCTTTGTGGCCCAGAACCCTACCTGGCAATCGCAGGCGTGGTTCCAGATTGAGGACAACATGATCATTGCCTATGCACACGGAGGCGACATGGATGCTGCATTTGCTCACCGGAACCGGATAACCGCCACGGGAGGGACCCCCTCTCCTGACGCATACGGATCCTTGATCGAGTGTGTCAAGGATACCACGGACGACACATCCAATGCCATGGCTCTCTTTACGGAGTGTCAGATGCTCGGAACCAAGCCCAACGTGTACCTCTACAATACGATCATCTCCAAGCTGGCCAAGGCTCGCAAAGCAGACTTTGCGCTGGACCTCTTCCAACAAATGAAGGCCAACCCATCGCTGCGGCCCTCGTCGATCACGTATGGTGCTGTCATTGCTGCCTGCGCGAGAGTTGGTGACGCTGTAGCGGCTGAGCAGTTGTTTGCTGAGATGGAAAGTCAGCCCAACTTTAAGCCTCGTATTCCGCCCTACAACACGATGATGCAACTGTATACACATACAAAGCCGGACAGGGAGAAGGTGTTGTTTTACTTGGACAGGATGACTGAGGCGAAGGTCCAACCTTCGGCGCATACATACAAGGTAGGCTGTGCGTTCTTGCGCGTCTGGTCTGGTCTGACATGTGCTGTAGCTGCTCATTGATGCATATGGGACCATTGAGCCTGTCGATGTGGCTGCGATGGAAGCGACCTTTAAACGTGCCGAGTCGAACCCGCGTGTCCGTCTTCAAGGCAGCCATTGGGGGGCGCTGATCAATGCATACGGGTGTGTCTTGAAAGACGCTGACAAGGCCATACGTATCTTCGAATCCATCTCTTCCCACCCGTCATCCCAGCACAGTTCTCCCCCCCTTCCGGACGCTGTCGCTTACGAGTCGCTGATCAATGTGCTCGTGACGCGCAAGCGGATGGATCTCGCACAGCAGTACCTCGCCCAACTCCAGGCCACGGGTGTCCACATGACGGCGTACATTGCAAACTTGCTGATCAGGGGATACGCCGCAGAGGGTGCCATTGAGCAGGCACGCGCCGTCTTTGAGAGCCTGGCAGATCCGCCGAGCGGTGTTGCTGCGCCTGGGAACCACGTCCCACACGACTCTGCTTCTTTTTCGCCTGTGGGATCCCCAGACACGGTCTCGTATAGAGAGGTGAGCGCATCGATGCCCCCGTTTTCATGTTGTTGGGCTGATGGCACGTCATGCTTAGCCGTCGACATGGGAAGCCATGTTCCGCGCGGAGCTTGGGAACGGGGACCGTGAGCGCGCTGTGGCGCTTCTCGAGCGGTTGAAACAACGGTACGTGTTGTGGTGTGTGCGCGCAGGGCACGCTGGTCTGACGTTCTCTTTGGTTCTAGACATTTCCCAGAAGCGGTGTATAACCGGATACGCGGTATCATGTTGGACGACTCGGTCGCACCGTGGGGCCAGTCGCCTGTACCCCAGTCCCCGTCGTCGACTTTGCCCTAACCATTTTGCATGCTAGAATAAAAGAAGACTTTATTGACAGGTACACTCACGCTGCCCTTTTTTTATATTTTGCTGTATCATACCACTGCACACTAGTTTTTACGATCCAAAACCCCCACTTTGACAAACGACAAGGTCATCATTATTATATACATACAAGGACATCCATGCATGCCAAAAAAAAAAAATTCAATCCAACCGCCCGCGCTTGGTGTATCGCATTTCTGCATCCCAATCTGTCGGATCGTCGGGGAAGAGGCTGCGCAGAGCCATGACAACGGCGCCGATGAGACCCAGTACGGCGAGGACGGTCATGTACGGATGCGCGACGATCCATTTTTCTGTGCGAAGCAGTCCCGCGTTGAGCGACTGCAAGGGCCATGGGTGATACGCGCTTGGGGTAACAAGACTACGCACCTGGACACCCCGCTCGAGCGCGGATTGCGAGTGTTTCGGACGAGCGGTACCTGCGAGGATGGCGTCGAGCACCGACGCGACGCTCACCGAGTTGAGTGCGATAGGATGCCCCGAGCCGTCCGTGTTGTAATACAACAGACGCTACAAGAGGCGCGCGATCAGCGCACCATACCCCACCGCCGACAATACAAACCCACCTCATGGTCCGCCACGACAATCTCGGGCTCGGTCCCCACCCGGACGCCATACATGTCCTTGACCCACTTGGCCCACACGCCCGCGTCCATCCACGCAAACACCACCTCCTTCTTCCCGGTGTCGCCACCCCCGCGCGCGCGCAACCGCCACTTTTGCGCCATCTCGTGCAGCTTGCTGGACACGGTCTCGTGTGCGTCGGGGGGTGTGACCACGATCAGGACGAGCGGGCGGTGTGGGGCGTACATGACTTGGTGGAAGATGTCCTTGGTGAGCTCAAACGAGGACGGGAAGCGGTGGGTGTGGAGCCATGTGTGTGCGGCGGGCTGGGAGGCGGGTGCGAGTGAGGCGACGGGCTCGCGGGCGTCCCCATCTTTGAAGGCGAGGAGTGCCGAGGGGTGTGAGAGGGCGTATTTGTGGCGGAGATCGGGCGAGGTGGAGATGTAGACGGGCGGGGAGCCGAGGAGGCTTTGTGAGGTTTTGGCCATGTCGTTCTGGAGAGGGGTTGGGACATGGGTGGAGAGGGGGAGAGGGACGTACCACGATGTGTGGCTCGGAACCGTCGTGGAGTAGGAGGTATACGACGTCGTGTTGCTCGACGACGGTGTCAAACTCGGGTGCGTCGATGACTTGCATGTTTCTGAAACGGCGTGAGTCGGGAAAGCGGATGGGAGCGAGGGACGCACGGCGAGGATGCCTTGTCGGCAAAAGCGACGAGCTGATCGTAGGATCGTCCACCGGTGTACTCTGTCTTGACGCCATAGGCGTAGTAAAACATCATGGGGAACCCAGAGACGCCTTGACTGGCACAGAGGGCCTTGTGTTGCTCACAGTCGACCTCGGCGACGTTGAGTTTGTGTTGCATGCGCCGACCGAGTTGTGCCCAGGTCGGTGCCAGTTTCTTGCAGTGGCCACACCTGGGGGATGTGAGTGTGGATGGGGGAATGAGCGCGGACGGTACCATGGCGCGAAAAACTTGATAAAGGCGGGACCCTGTTGGAGGAATTCGTCAAAGGACTGCACGTCGAGGGCGACGACGGATCCCGACGGGTTTGCGTCTGAGCGGGTGGACTGAACGACGAGCGGGGATGGCGTCGGTGACGGTGTGGGTTCTTCTTGTTCTTGTGTCGGTGTAGCCTCCATCTGTGCATGCTTGGCGAGATAGTCGACGAGGAGATGGAATTCGCGGTCGGCGGTGTAGGTGTCGACGAATTCGCCGTCGCGGTAGAGATTCATTTGGGGGTATCCTGTGACGCCGTTTTCGTTGCAGAGGTCTGGGGGGGGGGGTTAGGGTGGGCGATGGGGAAACCAATGTCCTACCGCCATGGAGGGCACAGTTGACCTGTGCGAGGTGCACGCCGGGGTCGGGCATGGCGTCCAAGTGGTCGACGAGGTCATTCCAGGTGGGTTCAAAGTGGCGACAGTGGCGACAATATGGCGAAAAGTGTTCGACAAACCTGTGAATGGGTGAGTTGGTCACAAGAGGCGGGTCAGCGACGGACCAGGTGCCGTGTGCGACGGTCTGCGCAAAGGTGTGTGGTGTGAGGACGGTGGCCGCGGCGGGTGCGAGGAGGAGGAGGAAAAGGAACAACATGTCCCGCGCCACGACGACGATGATGGACGTCTATCGGTGTCCGCAATTTACGCGTCCGGTCGTGTACACGGCCAAGTTCAAACACGTCACAAACGCGGCGGCTCTGCGCGCGCGGATCGTTGCGGCGGGACGGCGGGGGGCGGGCGATGCAGAACGGGCGGCGGTCGACTTTGCGTTCATCAACGCGCGGCTGGTCAGTCGTCGTCGCCGTGCCCGACGTTGGACTCACACGCCTTTCTTTCAGATCACCAGCCCGCTCCACCTGCAGACCGCGGCGGTGCAGGCGCTGTTGGCAGACGCGGCCGATGCCCGACGCACCAAGACGGTGCACGCGGAGATCATCTGGTATCTCGACCCGTCCAACAATGTGCGTCTTTTTTACCACACCACGCCAGACGTGTCCTTTTGGCAGATATCCGAGGCATTCAAGCGGTACGGCGTGTCCGACGACACGACCGATCTCATCGTCATGCACATGGCGACGTGGGAGCGCACCGACGTGCTCGACAACATGCGCGCCGTCGTCGATGGCGAGCTCGACCCCGTCGCCAACATGGGCCAGATCACCGACTGGCCCACCGTCATCCAGGTCAATTGATCTCTCTCTTTTTTTTTTTTTTTCGCTACTCAAACAACGCGGCAGCACTACAAGCTCGATCAAGAGGGATTCACGGGCAGGGACGAAGAGGAAAAAAAAAGGGTGGACAACATCGTCGTCAGTGCCGTCGCCATGAAGTCCATTCTGTGATATTTACGCTTGATTGTGTGTTCTTACCTCTACCCGTTCTCGTGTGTGTGTGTGTATGATTCGCATGTCTCGTCCCCGCCGTCATTCTGGCTCTGCCACCCGTCCACATCTGGGTGACTTTACGCCCCCGCCGCGCCCCAAATCCACCCCCGTCGATGACCGTCCACAGCGGTGTCGCCGGGACAGCACCGCATCCAGCTCGGATCGCGCCGACATGCAGATCGACGACCACCCGCGTCCAACTCGGCCCCTTCCTCGGAAAATGCCCACCACAAACCCATCGATGCTGCCCGTACAGGCCCACGTACCCAAAGGCAGTTCGCAGCGCAGACTCGTCGTCGTGCTCGAACAGGCCTGCTTGGAGGCCTACCGAGTCACCAGCGGTGGCAAAACAAAAGACGTCAAGTACACCCTCTTGAACTGCGACGACCACCAGGGCATCCTCGCCAAGACGGGCAGAGACATTGCCGACGCACGTCCCGACATTACACACCAGGCAAGGTCCTCTTGCATTCGTACACATTCGTCTCATTCGCCGTCCAGTGTCTGTTGACCCTCCTCGACTCGCCCCTCAACAAGGCTGGCTTGCTCCAGGTGTACATTCACACCGCAAAAGGCGTCCTCATCGAGGTCAATCCCCATGTCAGAATACCACGCACCTTTAAGCGGTTCAGTGGCCTGATGGGTACACGTTGCACCTCCTTTTGTCGTCCCCAAACTCACGCCATCCCAGTCCAGTTGCTCCATAAACTCTCCATCCGCGGTGTCAATGGCCCCGAAAAATTGCTCAAGGTCATCAAGGTGGGTCATGTCGACGTGGTGTCGCCCCATGTGCTCATGCCACGTCTAGAACCCCGTCACGGACCATCTGCCTGTCAACACCATCAAACTCAGCACGTCCCTATCCCTATCACGGCGCCCGATCCACCATTGACATGTTCCTCTAGCACTCTCTGGCGACGCGCAGACCGTCAAACTCTCCAAATACCTGCCCACCCTCCCTGAAACACACTCCATCGCCGTCTTTGTCGGTGCGATGGCCCGCGGTCGCGACGACTTTGCTGATCATGTCGTCGACGAAAAGATTAGCATCAGCGAATATCCACTGAGCGCATCCGTCGCATGTGGCAAGGTGCGTGGCGTCCATTTCGACTGGCCCGACACCGATCGCTCGCCAGTTTTGTTGTGCGCTCGAAGATCTCTGGGACATTGTTTGATTTGCGGAAAAGATGTTGCATTTCAACCTGCTATTTATCCCATCGTGTACGTGTAGCTAGAATCGCATCCAATCGACGACTCAACTCGTCGGTGGAGTATGAAAAAAAAAAAAAAAAAAAAAGTGACCTAATCGAGCCTTGTTCTTGCGCTACCATGTCCCACCTTGAACCCGCCAGCGTCAGTCCCCTCCCCGAGGGCATCACCGACCCCAACTACAAGCCTTTGCCAGGCAGGCTTGGCAATCTTACACCCGCCCAACAACATGCCCTCGACACCTTGAAGCGACAGCTCGTCGACGAGGGCCACTTCGTCCCCGAGCGCATGGACGACGCCACCCTCCTCAGGTGATACACGATCGATTCCGATGTGCGCGCGAGTCTCATCCATCGACAGATTCCTCCGTGCACGCAAATTCGACGTGGCCAAATCCAAGGCGATGTTGCTGTCCGCCGAACAGTGGCGAAAAGACTTTGGCGTCCAAGACATTGTCGAGTAAGCCCCCCCATCCCACCACCACCGCACATGACCGACCCCTCGTGCAGCAACTTTGTGTTTACCGAAAAGGAAGAGGTGGACAAGTACTACCCCCAGTACTACCACAAGATGGACAAGGTGCGTGTCCACTTGCGCACCACGTGCCCACCTTTTTACCCCACACAGGACGGTCGACCCGTCTACATCCAACGCCTCGGCAAAATCGACGTGACCGCCCTCAACGCCATCACCACCCAAGACCGCCAACTCCGCCGCTTCGTCCTCGAATACGAAAAATTCCTCACAGAACGTCTCCCCGCAAGTGCCAAGGCCGTCGGCCACCCCGTCGAAACGTCCTGCACCATCCTGGACCTCGCCGGCGTGGGCATCGCCTCGTTTTACCGCGTCAAGGACTACGTCTTTCAGGCAGCCGGGATCGGTCAAGATCGCTACCCCGAGTGCATGGGCAAGTTTTACATCATCAATGCGCCGTGGGCGTTTTCGACCGTGTGGTCGATCATCAAGCCGTGGCTGGACGAGGTGACGGTGGCCAAGATTGACATCTTGGGCAGTGCGGCGGTCAAGGAGAAGCTCTTGGCGCAGATCCCGGCCCACAATCTGCCCGTCGAGTTTGGGGGGACGTGTCGGTGTGCGAGGGGGTGTTCGTTGAGCGATGCGGGGCCGTGGAATCCCGAGACGGTGCCGAATGGGGTGGCATAGAATGTTTGGAGCGTAGGCGGGGGGAGGGCGGTAATCTACGTATACGCATACCTAATCGTTTGAGCAACATGAGGACTGGATTCAGTGCTGCCCACCGGTGAATGAGATTTATTGTCTGGTGCGATGGCCATGCCTGTCTGGATGATCGATCGCAAGGGGCATCATCCTTTTTAGAACCCGGCACGCGGTCGAGGAAATGAGCACGGTTTAGAAAATGAGTTGAGATAGTACGAGCAATCTGGGGTGTGCGCGATTCACCGAGGTGATGTGTAGAATGGCACCATGCCAGCTGCCCGCTGGACAGGTCCCCAGTCATCGTTTGATCTGGGGACCACGTCCGCTTCTTGCTTTGCAGTATTCCATCATGTCTCTCCCCCACCCAGCATTCGAGCCTACAAATGACAAGGTCAATGGCGCGCGCGCGTTTTTCGACTTGACCCAAAGTATCAAAGACCAGAGAGGGGCGCAAGAAGCGACGAGGTCCCCCGCCGCCGGATCCATGGAAAAAGGGGGCGCTCCCGAACAGAACATCTGTCGTCGGACCAAGCGTGGCATACGACACCCTGAACGTCAACGGGAAATCCGGGGTGAAAGATGCGCACCATCCGAATCAAACACGCTGATGCCATGAATTGGTATATAGGTGGCGTTCCGAGGAGTCTGGTAGAGTTCAATGAACCAACGTACTCCACTAGATTTGCGACGCACGTTACCTAGCCAAGAGAAAAACAGACCCCCCTCGCTGTGTTCATGAATATATGACGCAGGTCTCGTTAGTGCATTTGTGATCAGTCAGTGTGTACAATTGCATTTTGTACATGGTCGAGCGCACCCCTGCGCCCCATGCACTGTATGGCCGATGGCTTGTCTTTGCGATGCAGACGTCCCATACTTGAACATGAACGTCCCTTTGGCAATTGGTCATACATGATATAATGTACCAAGTTACACGCAATGGCTGCTGCGTCGGATCACTGCAGAGAACAGGATTAGCCCTTTAATCGACCTTTTTGAATCGAGACTGTCGAGCTCACCTTTATAAACTTTGCCATGAATTTTCTTTGCAGAGGGCATTGAGTTCACGAAGCATGCACGAATGATCAGTGTACGCACTTGTGGAACTCGGTCCGCAGGAGATCGTTCACGAATTGATTTGACTTTTCCTTTTGGTTCATCGCCTGGTTCTTGAATATGAGATCTAAAAGACTCAGTCATTGTCCCCAGAGCGAACAAGATGGCACACCATCGTCCCATCTTTTCTTGACCGCAAAGGTCCCTGGAACGGTCGTGTTCAGACCGATCGATTGACCCAGCTGGGCTGCTTGTGACGCCAACTGTTCACGTTCCTGGCGTGCCGCTTCTTCTGCCCGCTCTCGTTTTATCTTTTCGAGTTCGCGAAGCAGCTCGTCGGTATCGTCTTCTTCCTCGTCCTCGTCCTCTGAATCATCCTCGCTCTCCTGCATTTTTGCCTCTTTCCCATCCTCCCCTTCCTCGTCGCCGTCGTCGTCCTTGTCTAGCTCGAGTGCTTCTTGGAGGCATTTTCGCCGCTTGACGGCGTCTTCGTCTTCAGCACCCGCCTCGACACCATTTGCGCCCGTGATCGCAGCGACCGCCACAGGCGGCTTGCCCTCGGCCTTGCGTTTCTTGTTCCGGGCCTCTTCCTCCGCCGCGAGAAGCTCAGCTCGGAGGTCTCGCCGCGCGACCTCGCCCGTCGTTGTCTGACCCGGCTGCCTAGTCCGCGCGTCCGCGTTCGACTCGCGTGTGGAAGGCATGGTGGACGTACCGGAATTTGAGCTTGGTGTGGGCTGCCATGTCGCGGACGGAGAATTGTCTGGAGCCGCCTTTGACGTCCCTTGCTTGGGCGGGGTCCCATGTTGGTCGGTGGGCGGTGGACATGGTGGTGGGGAGGAGAGTCGTGTTGACCAAATTGGGTAAATAACACCCCTGACCGCGTCGGTGTCCAATCGGTTGCAACAGAGTTGGACATACGGGCAGCGACCTCCTCGTTCGCGAAGTATGTGTTGGAACTGGCGAGTACGTTTATCAAGGTAGACATTGATTGCCAACGACCGCTCCGTGTTTGTTCCACCCGCATCACATTACATCGGAACTGTTCAGACGCACTTCCGAGCATTGCACATGCATGCTTCAGTGCAACCTAAACCCTGATTCTGCAGCTCAAAGTCATCCCAGCTTGGAGTGAACGCTACTCGCAGCCCAATTTGAGCCAGGATAAATAGTTTCGCACGGTCGATCGAGCCACGTACTCTTCGAGTTGCGCTTTCACCACCATGGCCAACTACCACTATGACGAGGCCGGCAACATGGCCGCGTATTTTGTCATATCTGTCCTCGCCATTGTCCTCGTCCCGCTCTCCCTCGCCGCCGCCGCACGTCTTTCCGCAAGTGCGTCCTTTTTACTCGCAGACACGCACCGCGATGCTCACACCCATTAGAGCGACCAGAAGAGCGCGCAAGAGGATGCCAGTGCACACCATGCCTTGACCGCAGAAAACGGGTCCTTGCTGCAACCAGGCCATCCATACTGGACCCCAAGCTCACCCAGCGGTACGTTGTCTCGGTGCTGCGCGCCTTGGACGTTCAGTGACTCTGTGGCTGTCAAGCACCGTCGTCCTCATCCTCGGCTGGCTGGCCGTCGCCTTGTTGGTCTACCGAGTCCGCAATGCCGAGTCAGACGACAAGGTCTATGACCCGTATGAGATCCTTGGCGTCAGTCACGTACGTTCTCGACGCACACTCGCTCGCGTGAACCATGCCATTCATTCATCCCATTCTCATAGGGCGCCTCTGAAAAGGACATCAAGTCGCTCTTTAAAAAACTCTCCAAAATTTAGTGTGTATTCCACAGCCCATGTGTTGTACACGTTCTGACCGACACATGTCAAGTCACCCAGACAAGGTCAAGGCGACCGTCAACGAAACCGCGGAACAAATCGCCAATCGTTTTGTAGACATCACAAAGGCGTACAAAGCGTGAGCACGTCCACGCTCGTGTTTTGGATGCACCTCCTCACGCACAAGGCCAGTCTCACCGACGAAACGATTCGTCGCAACTATGAGCTGTATGGCCATCCCGACGGCCGACAAGAAGTCTCCATGGGTATCGCACTGCCATCCTGGATTGTCGAGGGAAAGAACAATATCTGGGTGCTTGGACTCTATGCCATTCTTATTGGCGGTCTGCTCCCCGGCATGGTCGGTCGCTGGTGGTTTGGCAGCAGAGGAAAGACCAAGGATGGTATCGAGGCGAGGACCGCTGAAGGATTCTGGAAAGGTATCGAGGAAGCAAGCGGTATTAGCGACATCGTCACGATTGTCGGTGGCGCGTTCAGGTACGAGTCGCACACCAAGAACGTGGGCGATTTGAGCAAGGTAGAAGGAGAGATCGAAAAGAGGGTAGGGAATGAGTGGAACGAGACGAACAAGGCTGTTGCGGGCGGTGAAGACGGTTCAAAGGCGCGGCGAGCCTTGGCGTTGCTCTACGCCCACTTTTTGCGGTTGGATCTCGGCTCGAAAGCTCTCGAACAAGGCAAGAGGTTCTGTCGGACTTGGTTTGCAATTTGGCATTGACGTGTATGGATCAGAACAAACGGAACTGCTCCTTCAAACACCCACGCTACTCGGCGCGTTTTTGCATATCGCGTCTGCTCGGAGTTGGCTTGCGCCGACACTTGGCGTCATGCGTCTCCATGCATACCTTGTGCAGGCAGTGGTCCCTGGCAAGGTTGCTTCCCTACAAGCCCAGTTGCCGGGCTTTGATAGTACAGCTCCCAGTTCCGGAAAGCAAGATCTGGCAACCATCGTGCGCGACTTGAAGAAGAATGGGGACGAACGCGCTCCAGAGGCAAGTAAAGCGGTTGAAAGCTGGGGATCCCTCGACGTTGTCGACATCGCGTTCAAAGGTGCGTACGGCATGTCTTTGATCATGTGCTTGAACAAACGACCCTGTTCAAGTGATCGGTGAACGCGTGGTCACGCCGTCTTCGATCGTATTTTTGTTGGTCAAGTTGCGTGTCAAGGAACCGGGAACGACTTTGCCATCTCCGGTGCAGGATGCAAAGACTGTCAGGCAGCATGACGAGATTGACGAAACGTTTTTGAACAAGCGGGGGGATGCAGAAGAAGTCCAAGGGACTAGTGCTGGATATGCACACGCGCCTCATTGGCCTGGGGTACGCACGGGCATGCGACTCGATGATTGCGCCTGACCGTATGACAGCTTCGCAAACCTGGATGGTGGCTTGTCCTCGCGGACGACAAGTTGAACCGGGTCGTGGTTCCGCCCATGAAGATCACTGATGTGCCTCGCTCGGACCCGTCGAAGGCACGCAACTACCGGTGCTACAAACTCCAGTTCCAGGCGCCGCCAAACGTTGGGGTGTTTACGTGGAAGGTATACCTGATTAGCGATACGATTGTCGGTGAAGAGACGTGCCGACCGCTCACGGTGAGTGTGTGCCGACACGCGCATCTGCGAGTCTGACGTGTGTCGTGCAGCTCAAGATCGAGGACGCGTCCGTGCTGACGACCGAGCAGACGCCCGAGGACGAGATCTCGGACCCGGACGAGGATTCGCTGGCTGGACAGATGGCGGCGATGCGGGGAGGTGCGGTGAAGCGGGCGGCGGTCGTGGAGGAGAGCAGCGACGACGAGAGCAGCACGGACGAGTCTGGGGAGGAAAAGGGCCATGGCAGCGATTCGGACAGCGACTAGTGTTTCCTACTAGCTTACCTCATCCACATGTTTCCACCATGCAACTCGACGGCGGCGGGTCCGCGCGCGCCAGGCTCCAAGACCGTCCCCGAGCCAAAATCGCCCGACTGTCTGCTCGGCCTTTCCTTTGTCTTTACCGGCGAGCTCTCGTCCTTTTCGCGCGACGAGGCCGTCGACCTCGCAAAGCGCCACGGCGGGTACGTCTCACAACCACGCCCGGTGCGACGCTCACCCGTCGCAGCCGTGTTACCATCCAGCCGTCGTCAAAGACGTCCTTTGTCGTCCTGGGGGACAACGCAGGCCCGTCCAAGCTCAACGCGATCCAGAAACACGGACTCAGGACGCTCTCCGAGGATGCGTTCCTCGACCTCATCGGCACGCGCGTCGGGCCAGGTGGGCCAGGTGGTGTCCAGCTCGACGACAAGACACGCAAGAAGATGGACAAGGAGGCCGACGCGATCAAATCCGCCGCCAAGGCGCTCGAGAAGCGCGAAAAGCAGGCCGTCAAGGAGGGCAAGGCTGTAGCCAAGCCCGGCGGGTGTGTCCTCATCACCCCTGGATCGTGAACGCCTCGCTGACGTGCACAGTGCCAGCACGAAATCGGATCTGGCGTCGCAACTCTGGACGACGCGTTATGCCCCTCGGACACTCAAAGAGATGTGTGGCAACAAGGGTCAGGTGGAAAAGCTGCACCAGTGGCTGCACGACTGGTCCGTCTGTTGTATCTCTTGACTTTGCTCTGACGCGTCACGCCATCGCACACAGGTCGTCCAGTCTGAAAGCCGGGTTCAAGAAGCCGGGAAAGAGCGGTATGAACATCTTTCGCGCCGTACTCATATCTGGCCCGCCGGGTATCGGAAAGACGACGAGCGCGCACTTGTGTGCCAAGTTGGAGGGGTTCACACCGATCGAGCTCAATGCGAGCGACGCGCGGAGCAAGAAACTCGTCGAGGTAGGCTCGTTGCACGCGACGCATACCCCTCTTGATACCCCCTGGTCTCTAGAGTGGTATGAACATTAATAATTCATCGTTGGATGGATGGATGGGCGGAAAAGAGGTGCGGATGGGTGCTCGTAGGTGTTTGAGGGGAAGCTGAACAGCTTGTGCATCACAGGCAACGAATGCGCTCGGTGTCACCATCACTAGCAAGTCGTGTCTCATCATGGACGAAGTCGATGGTATGTCCGCCGGAGATCGGGGAGGCGTAGGCGCCTTGAACGCATTGATCAAAAAGACCAAGGCATGTCCTATCTTGTGCAAGGGAGCGCTGATTCATGTCTGTTTAGATTCCAGTCATTTGTATAGCCAACGATGCTGGCGTTCAAAAGTTGAAGCCCCTGAAAGGCAATACGTTCAATCTTCCGTTTAAAAGGTGCGGCTCATAACGGTGTACTTCTGCTACTGATTCATGACGAACGTTAGGCCCGAGGCGAGCGCAGTCCGCTCACGCATCCTTAGCATCATATACAAGTTGGTCTTTTGTATTCGAACAGCGCGCACATGTGATATTGACTCGTCTAGGGAGAAGATGAATATCCCAGCAAATGTCATTGATCAGCTCATCCAAGGGTCACAGTCAGACATTCGTCAGGTGTTGAATATGCTTTCAACTTGGCGGTTATCCAGCGACACTATGACATTCGACGAAGGCAAGCAACTGTGCGTCTTGTATAGGTCTTTGCAGTGCTCTTCGTTGAACCACAGATTGCAGGGCCAAGATGAACGAGAAAAACACCATTCTAACACCCTTTGATGTCACGAACAAGATTCTCGGACCTTATATGTTCTCTCGTACAGCAAGAGAGACTTTAGGGGACAAGATAGAAATGTATTTTCATGATCATTCATTCGTGCCTCTGTTTATCCAGGTGGGTGACGGGTCAGAGTCCTGTGACAGTCACCTCACATGGAATACAGGAAAACTATCTCAAGACGGAGCCTGCCAAAATAAGAGATCTTAGTGGTCCCCCAAAATCGCTAAAGCATCTTGAGCTGATGGATAAGGCAGCATCCTCGATATCTGATGCGGATCTTGTAGATGCACTCATACATGGGTTCGTATTGTACATGCTCTGTGCCCGTGCTACTGATCAACCCCGTTTAGATCGGAGCAACACTGGACTTTGATGCCATTGCATGCTGTGTGCTCAACCGTGCGGCCTGCTTCCTTCCTGTATGGGGGTGGCATGGGTTATGGTGGAGCTAATCAGATGACCTTCCCACAGTACGTTGTTGGCTTGAGAACAGTTTCCTATTGCTCACATACAAACCCCAGGTGGCTTGGCCAGAACTCAAAACAAGGCAAACTAAGTCGTCAGCTCGGCGAAGTTCAGATCCACATGCGTCTCAAAGTGTCGGGCGACAAGACAGAGATGCGGCAATCGTACCTTCCCGCGCTTTTCCCGCATATCGTGAAGCCGCTTGTAGACCATGGATCGGTGGGTTTCATTCTGCTCCGTTGGGCTCGTTCGTCTGATGTTCACTTGACCCTGACCGTAGTCGGCTGTGGATGAAATCATCGAGCGCATGGACGAATACTATCTGTCGCGCGAAGACTGGGATACGATCGTCGAGCTCGGCGTTGATGAGAACAAGGATGAACTCGTGCTCAAAAAGATACCTGTTCCGACCAAGACAGCGTTTACCAAAAAGTGGGTCCACGTGTCGTGAAAGCCGCATCCTTGTCTGACTGTGTACAGATACAACGCGAGCGAACATCCCATTGCATTCCATAAAGCGGTGGATTTGGGCAAGGCGCCGAAAAAGTTGGCGGGCGCGGGTATGCCCGACCTCGAAGAGGCGTTTGACGTACGTGTCTTTTCTTGTGGTGTCACTCCTTTTGTGATGCGTTCCCGTTAGGTCGAGGACGAAATACCCGAGTCAGACGACGAGACCAAAAAGACGGACGAAAACGACATCAGCGGGGATAAACTCATATCGGCAAGCAAACCCGGTAAAAAGGCTGCCAAGACGACGAAGGCGACGACGACGGCGACGACAATTGCGATGATGCGGTCGAGCAAGAAGCCAAGGGGCAGGACCAAGACCAGTCGTTGAGCTCTTGATTTCAGTTGGCGTATCTCTCTGTGTTCTTCACGCCCATGCATGGGTGTCATGCCTTTGATTAGCATACTCGTCTGGACTCTTAGTTGACGTTTTTCTTTTCCACGTACATCCGCTCATGCATAATAATGAGATTATCGGGCACTTGGTAATCCACCGGCCTTTGAGAAATTTGATTGCGATATGTGTAGGTCAAAAATGGCCGTGCATATTTTCCTACTCAAGGGCTGTCTACGGGGAAGACTGAGAATAGCCCTGCATTGAATCTGCCCACTGTGATCTGAATTTGGTGTCCCTCTTTCACGTCAAGTGCCTGATAAGGCACGCTTGCAAAATCAGAGCGACTAGAAAGGGGTCTCGAAACATTCGGGAAGACTAAAAGCCGACGTGAACGACACGTCGCAATGGTGACGAGTCAATATCAATGACGACGCGGGGTTCAGCTGGCACACGAGGGCGGATAGGTTCCATCATATGACGCTTTGAAGACAGTCTGGAATGACAAGACGACCGAGGGCCAGCACTGAATCGCGGATCGTGCAGACACGACCATAATAATTTGCCGTAGAGCTCTTTAGGAAAAAAAAGCCATAAGCAACGGGGCTAGGATACAAAAAAGAACCATAAGGAACATATGAGACTGAATAATCTAGTAGAGAAAAAGCGAGAGGCGCCAAAAAGAACAAAGCCACTCAATAAGCAACGTCTGCTGGTGATCCAGGCGGCGCGGCATCGCTCATCATCCCCGCCGAATAATCTTCGAGAAAAGCGTCCAAGACGTCCAGTAGCTCCTGGATGAGGGAGTCCCTATCCCACTCCGTTCGGTGTTGCCATATGCTGTTGAGGCATGTGGCTCTCAGTTGTTCAAGTTGCTCGACGTTAAGCTGGTTCGTCCTTGACTTGAGCTGTTGCTGGAGGTTCAGCAATGACTGTTCGTTCACATGGAAATCAGGAAGAGGCGTAGGGGATCTCGTGGGTTCCCGCGGATGAACGACAGGCAACGCGTCCGCATCAAGTGGGGGTTGTACGCTGGGGGTTCGAGAAGGATGCTCTGCCGAACGTGCTCGCACCGGAGTCTGTGGGTGACCATTTGGTCGGGGTGATGGACGTAATGAAGTGTGACGACTATTAGGACCAGTAACGGTCCCATTGAGTAACGGGACAAGACTCGTCGACCGCATCATATCTTCCTCCGGCGGAAGCGGATTTAACAGAGACGGGGGAAAACCAGAACGCCGTGGCACCGGAGAATCAATCACCATAGCATCAGGTGCTACACCAGCTGATGGTAGGTCAACTGGTGGCTGAGTAACAGGCTGGTGTGGTTCTGGTACGACGGGTAGTTCGTCCTGGTGTGTTTGACCATCATCGACGAATCTAACTGTCTGCGCCTTTGATTGCTGCGACGCTGTGGGGCCAAGCATGTCAAGTTCGTCGTCGCTCAGGATCATCCTTGGCCGCTTCTTCGGCTGTCCAGGTGTCCCGCTGCTTTCGACCCTGTTATCTTCGCTGGAGTCTGGTGACCCGCTTGGTCTGTCGCTCGATCGCGCCCTTTTGAGCCGCCTCTCAAGCAGAAGCGGATCGGTGATGCTTATCTCCGGTTGTTGACCATTGTGCCGCGCACTCCGCCTCGTGCCCGGGGCATATGTCCCATTCTGTCCTACATCCGGTCCAGAGTTCTTCCCCCTGGCTTTTTTTCTCTCGTCCCTCCGCTTCCGTTCCCGCTCTGCCATCCGCTGACACTCGAGCCTAAACTGAGGATCGAACTCCTGCATGCTGACTTGTGTCGCTATCAGCATAGCCTGTGCCTTGTGTAACCGGTCAAGATCCTGATTCATGCGAGCAGCGGCGTTGTGTACAATCTTGCGTATGTCATCGAGGAAATCTTGTGGGGTCAAGTATTTGCCCTTGTAAAGATCCAGGTGCATGCGCTCTAGATCCATATCGTAGAGGGGAGGTGGTTGCGGTTCGCTAGGAGGTTGGGCTTGCAGCTGAGCTTGTGCTTGAAGTTGGTCTTGTGACTCGGTGTGTTGGGGTTCGGGGTGTATACCGTTCACCGCCTCAGTTTGTGCGTCTTGTCGTGGAGAAGGGGGACCTTCTACTACCCCCACAACTGTGCGCTCCTCTTCGACGGTGATATTGGTAGCAACAATTTCTACTTCTGTGGGACCAGGAGCAGGTAGATCGAACTGGTATTCCTCCTGCGAAACCACCAATTCGTTGGCAAGAATGAAAATCGTCACTCGTGAAACACTTACATCTGCCCTCTTTGTAAATCTCTTGAACTTGCGCTTCAATTCTGTGAGGATAGGTCCCAGGCGGTATTTCAGCAAGGTAATGACCCTTTGGTCGTTTTCTTCTTGCACAGCCAGTTCGGCAGCGGAGGGTTGTCTTGGTTCAGGTGGTGGGGCGATAGGAAGTTCCTCAAGTATCCTGCGCTTTCGTTTCATACCATCTGCAAATTGATTTGGGGGACGTCGAACATCTGCGATGATGTCAGCAAAGAACGCTTCGCGTTGTTCATCGGTTGGGACGGGAAGAGTGAAGCGATTGTCCCGAAACATCCCAAACCAGGAACAAACGTCGGAGGGGAGAGAGGAAAAGGGACCGTCGACTATAGCAAGTAGGAGTATGGGGTCGGTTGGGCCAAGCGAGTCTAGCATAGCACGGACGGCAGTACGAGCTGTCTCGTGAACTGCAGCGCACCAGCCGAGGAGTGATGGAATGTAAATCACGGAGGGTTGATGTCTCTTAGCCTCAATGAACAACTGTACAATCGCTGCCTCGATGGTCTAAGGTACCTTTCAATAAGACGATCGTCCCATCGACAGCTATTTTTACTTACCCTTGTTGAGTCACCCATCAGTGTCCCGAGGTCCAAGTTTTGAATATGGTGACCTTCCAGATGGTGTAACGCTGCTGCACCTATATATGCCTGACCCATCCCCGGCTTCCCATATACTACAAGTCGTGGACGGTGCACTCTGAGAGTCTCCATCGCTGAGTCACCCAGTCAGAATATAGTATGCTGACCAGATGAAGTTGACATTACATTGCATCATCATCTCCCTTTCAAGAGCACTTTCCTCGCTGTTATCCTCCCACTGAGCTTCGTCCAGCGCCGTTCGTTTCTTGTTTGAAGGCATCGACTTATTAATAGCATCCTTAACCTTCTGCAGAGTGTCAGCCAACAGTGGCTCCAGCTGACTAGGGAGAGGCGAAGCTGCCGATGAGGATGAACGTGCAGATGACGGTACCAGTTCTGATTGGAAAAGTGAGTTGTCCGATTAGGATGATAAACAATTCAACGGACACATACTCTTCACAGATATCATGAAGTCACGAAGGGTAACAGCAATTGTTTCAGGTTTGAGCAATAGGCGCTCGTTCGATTGGTAGATCTGGGGATACCGCCTCTGTATAGCATTTAATGCAGCTTCTGTGCACAACGCCTAAGTTAAGGGGCAGAAATCAACATAAATGTATCAGTGGTCAAAGTTTTGCGCTTACCCTCAAATCCGCGCCTCCATATCCTTTGGTGAGCTTAGCCAACCCCTTCACGTTCTCCCTGCCCTGTTCATCCGCCCATCCTTCCCAGCTCTTAGTCATAATCCCAAGAATTTTTTCCCTTGCATCAAGGGAGGGCAGAGGGAAATAAAACTCCCGATCGAATCGTCCCGGTCTTCGCAGTGCCGGGTCAATGGCATCCGGTCGATTCGTAGCACCAATAACGATTACTTGACCCCTGCCATCCATCCCATCCATAAGTGCTAAAAGTGTGGATACAATAGAGGCGTGAATCTGGTCTTGCTTGGAGGATCGGACTGGAGCGAGACCGTCGATTTCATCGAAGAATATGATACTAGGTTGACAACTTCGGGCTTCCTCAAATAAGAGACGAAGTTGACGCTCGGCCTCACCAACCCATTTGGATAGACAGTCTGCACCTTTTCGCATAAAGAACGCTAGTTAAACGGGTGTGAGACATCACATGAACGAACTGTATCGGCGACATACAGATCCCTTTGCCGTCGGCACGACAACTGGCTGCAAGTGCGCGTGCCAATAGGGTTTTCCCCGTCCCAGGGGGGCCATGAAACAATACCCCACGAGGAGGTGTGAGGCTGAAGCGCTGAAATATTTCAGGATACAGCAGTGGTAGAATAGTCATCTCTTTGAGAGAATGAATATCTAATCTATATCAGCGACGCATGCCCATACACATGAAAATGCAGGCTTACGTTCATCTAAACCGCCCACCTCATCGAATGTGACACTTTGATTAACTCCCAATGGATCGGCATCTGCAAGAACTGGCACGCAATGAGCTAAAACTCGTCAAGAAAGGAGGATTACGAACTTGAGTCACCAATCTTGCCGAGGTTGGACGGAGTCCCTGCAACAGCGGCCAGCTCTCCAGGTAGCATGCCAGCGCCGACTGCACCAGCACCCATCAGCCCTCCAGCCGTCCCAAAACCCTTCCTAGGTGTGCGGGTAGGAATGTCCGAGTCCTAGGATCTCGTGTGAGTACTAGCTATGGTAATGCACAACATCAAATCACTCACGGAATCATCAGCTGGCATGCCCATCCACTTGCTCAACTCCGCCCCAGATACGCTCCAACCTGGTCCACGCTTCGCACGTGGGCCACCACGATGGACGGGTTTACTCCTCGGCGGCGGTTTCGACTCTTCAATCGGCGGAGGGATGGCGTAGTTGATTTTTGCCCTCTGTCTGAGGGAGTAGGGTCTACCGTCGTCTTGAACCTCGAGGTCGGGTTCACCCTCGGCATCAAAGTCGGGTTCGCCCTCTGCATCGGCATCGGCATCCATATCTGACGACGTATGAGGAGCGTCATCGATGGAACCGTCATCCGACTCCTCAGAAGGGTGGTCAACATAAACCTCATCGCTCTTGGTGACGGCGCGGGTTCTAGCTCGTGTCATCGGAGGTTCCACGGAGGCACTAGTACGAGCGGATCGGCGGGTGACGCGAGAGGCGCGAGAGCGCACCGACGGCCTCGGTTGTTCGTCGTCCTCATCGTCCCCGTCGTCCATATCGTGTTCCACTTTTCCGTTTACGGGATGATCCTCCGGAATGGCGAGTGCACCAAGTACATCGTCTTCACTGCCTGACTCCTTGTAGTTGTTTTTCTTGACTTTGCGGCCTCTCGAGGAGCGCCCCCACTGTTCTTGCTTGATTTCGTGCTCGGAGTCGGGGAAAGGGATAGTGTCGTCGACTGCTGAGCGCTCGCTTTCGTGGTACTCTGAAGTGGAGGTAGGGCTGTTCTGTGCGGTGAGGACGGAGCCCGTCCGATGACGATTCGAGCGACGTGGACCCGTGTCGTTTATCATGAGAGGTAGTAGCTTTTGCCGTCGGTGTTCTTGAAGAGACTCCAAGGACAGAACCAGACCCAATTGTGTGCTGGAAACTCTCTCGTCCCAACGTCGCCACCTTTGTTTGTATGTGGCTGTGTTGATATTTACCTTTATTTGGCAATATTCACCGCATCTGCTGCTCCTCCAGCCCTGCCCGCTTCCCTGGCCACCCGACAGCCAAACACCATCCTGCTTACCACCGTCCGGGCATGCAATCCTTGCCAATTCCTCCCCATGTGAATGGATGGTGTCTGTTTGTCGATCGCATCATGCTGGGAGAAAAATACAATGAAATGCTGGACGGAGAAACGTTGCTTTCCGTGGGTGATTTGGAGCGGATGGTGGAAGTTCCAAGCCAAGAAGTGTTGCGTTTTTTGTCGACTTGCTGCACTTGTCTCTGCCCTCTCCGCTGGAAACTCGCAATTGGCGCAACTCGGCACCTGCCGGCCGTGACGTGACATTCCTAGTGATGTTGTGACCACCTGAGTTCACTTGCTGATCCAAGCCTTCCTTTTTAGGCATGCAAGGTGAGTGGAAACCCTCCAACTTGAAGGCCACTGGCAGCAGCTTACGGCACGCGGAGCGCACTCTTGCCCTATTTAAGGTTGTCGCAATGATAGCTTGTCCATTTTATTTCCTCCCGTCACAACCCGCTCCTAACGATATCCTTCCAACGAGTTTCAAGTTCAACTCACACATCCAGGTCAAGACATGAGCAATTCCCCGGGCCGTCTTTTCTCTGATTCCCCTCGTGGATCGGCTTTACATCCCGTGCAGCCCAGCGAGAGCCCGCTTCAGATAGCCCAAGGTATGTCATGTATGTCAAACACGGCCTAGCTCGCTCACACTTGGATTATCGTAGCTGCAATGCCAAGCAGTAGTACAGAGGCTAGAAGCGCTGACAAGTCGTCCGCATTACCAGGAAATGCGATCCCACCCAGTCCGTATCGCTCAGCTCGTAGCGAAAGGAATCTCATTCCTCCCTCTTCTTCTCCTCCCTCCCTGCGAGGCTTGTTGGCAACACGGCCTTTCCCTGCCTCGCCCGAAGGTCACGATGTCAAGCCGCTGACGGTAGAAGGATCGAGCGGTCAGAACAGTTCCCATCAACGCGTCTCTTTCGAAGGTGACCGCGCCTCTGGTGTAACTCCAAATCACAGCCCTCGTACGAATTTCCGTGTGCATCCCTTGCTCCGCGAAACCGTTTCCCAGACTGCCCAAGGGATAGACTCGACGGTGACAAGGATGAACCATTCAAGTGATCCTAGTCGGCCCTCCTCAGCAGTGCGATTGGCTGCCGCGGGGGCTACTCACTCCCCAAAGAAGCCCGGTCACGAGTCTCCTCCGGCTGCCTCTACCTCTCATTCCAGAGCAACTTCCCCGATACGTCTCTTCGGTTGGTCCGGGTTCCATCATACTCAAGAAGACCCTTTCGTACCTGTCGATCCTTTCCAGTTCCGTGCCCGTCTCCGCCGTCTCTCTCTTCACAGCTCAGACGTAGAACATCACCTTCCATTTGATCCAATGTGCGGCGAAAATTCACTCTGTTGTTTCCCAAACCTGGACTGTCGACCTGAAGACCGTCTATTTTCCTTCCTTCGGGAGGCTCGCTATTTCTTTCTGGATACCTTTCCGAGGCAAATTTACTTGCACTTGCTTTTTTGTCTCCCTTCTTTATACTTTTCGCGGATCGCGAGGGTGTACGAAGACGCCCAGCTGAGCAAACCAGATCTCGAACGTATGATTGACTCATATTCCTCCTCTCACCAACAAGTACAGCGGCAACGAATAGTCCGCTCGAGCCCCATTCCGCCCGGTGCCCACTATCATCCTGCTCCCACTCTGCCTTTCCCTGATGAATGGACGACTACCAATGTTTCGCCAGCGCTGATCAGGTTTAAACAATCTTGGGAAGCCGTTATTGACTCTTTGTTACGCGAATGGAAGACGTTGAATCTTGTCTCTGCTCTACTTCATTCGTTTGTATTCCCTGTCTTCCCTTTTACGTGCATTTCGCAACGATACTCATTGGAGTCATTAACAGAGCCATTCTCTCGATGTTTCAAAGTCAAATTATGGCAAACGATCCGATCATCAGAACAGCAGCGCTCCTTTCATTAATCTCAGCCTTGATGAGCCTATCGTATGGTTGTATATATATTGTTAGGTTCGGGACGATGAGAAGCATGTACAAGGCAGCTAGGTGGGCCGAGGTAAGCATATGATCTTCCGCTCTTCTTTCCTCATTGCATTCGTTGCATTTGTTCGCCTAGGAAGCTGCAAGGACTACAACATTTATATTGTGGAATGTGTGGGTCCTGTTGGCTATGCCCGCCATCTGGCTTGCATGGTGCGTCTCATACATTAGAGAATCCATGCGTTGCTTATTCTTTTTTTCATTCTCTTTGGTTTTCTTCGTATACCCACCATACCACCTGGGAATTGTTGCGTACACGGGAGAAGGTCCATGATTTTCTTCGTCGTTGCCATCCTGGCGTTCGTTTGGCGATATGGAAGTTCAGCAGACCCTACTTCGCCTCCACTTCTTAGTCCCACCGCTGCAATCGGACCAAGGGTAATAGTTTCCGCCCTCTTTTCCCTTGGATTGGTCTATCTCGCTGCAATCATCAAGACATTGCACAACTACGGAAGGACTTCAGAAGACAGGCCGTTAGCGCCTGGCAGGACTTCTGTGGGGAGTAGAGCTCCAGAAGCGGCCGAAACTGAGACACGTGGGGGAGAACAAGGGAGTCCGAGGGGCCGTGACACGACTCGGAGCTTCGAGACCGAAGGCGATCGTGGTCGCGAAAGTTCGAGAAATGGGCTTGGGCGCGAACGAACGGAACCAGGCAAACTCTCAGCTGTGACGGGCCTTGGGCTCCGGGGTCTAGATGAATTCGCAAATCCACGCGCCACGGACGAGATGCCACCGGAGAAACGAGATCAGACAGAGACCAACCCCGTTTAATTTTGGGTTAGGCCTTAGTACTCTTCGCTGTTTCCTTTCCTTTCTTGTTGATGGACCTCTGTGAAACATCTAATTGAAGATCTCTCCATCGAGGAAATATAATACCCTTGCCGACGACGGCACAGCACTAGTATTGGCATTGGTAGGGTATTTAAACTACAAGTAGTTGGGTACCACAGTCGCAATGCAACATGTTTTATTCCCAAACTTCTCAGTAATGAGCATAGTAGCGATGAGATCTACACGGGACATGGATGAATCGTGATAGGCTCAGGTTGAAGCACGAGGTTTTGATCAATTGTTAAGCTGGGACG
Source organism: Pulveroboletus aff. annulatus (assembly GCA_038094595.1). NCBI lineage: Eukaryota > Fungi > Basidiomycota > Agaricomycetes > Boletales > Boletaceae > Pulveroboletus > Pulveroboletus aff. annulatus. The sequence continues at coordinate 54,575 of JBBPTX010000168.1, forward strand.
ACTACCAAGTCAAGAACTGATCTTATCGAGTCCAACCTTGCTGATAGCCTGAGACACCCTTTAATTAACAGTGCTCGGTAAATGCGCATGTGAGGATGAAGGATACCAGACACGACCCAGTTAGCAGTGGGTCGGAATTCCCTCCGCTTCAAAGGTCCATCAGATTAGAGAAATAAAGAATCTGACAAACAGGAGCAACTGAAAGTTATAGAGCCCCCTCAAACAAAAGCTTTCGGGGTTTTGGAATATTAGGCAGGGGTAAGAATAAAGCAGGCCTGGATCACTGGTTAGCGC
>JBBPTX010000169.1:0-54677 GCA_038094595.1 Pulveroboletus aff. annulatus
CGATATCCCTGCGTGGGAGAACGACGAGGAATATGTTCAAGGGGACGAGGTCTCGTATGGCGACTATGCCTGGACGGCGAAGCAGTGGACCAGGGGGAACCCTCCTGGAGATTCTTCTGATTCGTGGGCGCTCACGGCTGTTTGCGATAATGATACTAGTTGAAAGTATGGGGGATACCAGGGTTTGTTTCTTCATCTTATTTATATCACTTTACATACGATTTGAACTTTTATATTCGGGTTTCTTAACCATTCTACTTGGATTATATATCTATGGTGTAGCCATTGTTCCTAGGAAAGATATGAATTTTAGTATTCATGCTCCGGCTGGCCCATACTGCAAGACAGTTTTATACCATCTATATACTTTATTAGATCGATGTCTATCCCAGGCTCGGAATCAGTATCATTTCGTCGCAATGAAGTTCGTTACAAATTATTGAATGATCACGATTCCCAAGCCCCCACGCGGCCTTCGAGTTGGTACCACTCACATTAGTTACCGTACCCATCCATACCTCAATTCAACTTGAGGTGGATCCAAAGGTGTTGTAGGTGTCGTAACTAAAGCAAGCTTGCTTGCAGCATATCTGAGACTGCATGCCAATAGGACCATTCGTCCTAAGTTATTTCCGGGTCTGATTTCGATCAACTCATACACGATGCGTCTGAAATTCGAGAGAATTCCGTGCCGCGGCACTACATAAGACATCCGTGCTTACTTTGACAAACCTAAACAGCTGAGTAGGAAGGAACCGCGGGAGAATGGAAGCAGCAGCTATGATTGGCTCGATCGTAACTTATGGTACAGATCAGGTTACGATGCCAACTTGAATCAAGAAAAAAAAAACTAAGCACCTCAAGATTAGTCGAGAACTCAGGGGGGACTGTCCATCCGTTGATCGGGTCATTATCTGGTGAGATACTTGATAGACACAGTTTAGTGGCAACGCACGGAGTCAACGCACAGGTGACGATGTCTGCGACTCACGTGTATGCATTGTCATATTCTCTGTAGATAGCTCATCATCTAACTTCCTGCTCGGGGTAGATGGTAGCAATGACCTTGTCCTCAACTCCAGTAAAGGGATATGGACCTAAGGCAAACTGGAGAACCTGGTCACCCAGCTGTGTGGAAAGGTTTGAAGGTATACTGAACAGCGTCGTTCGTTTTATGCCAAGACCCATATCGCTCTTCCTGCGGTTCTTAATCGGATTGATTATAACACCGCTTAGCTGTCGATGTGGCATTTTGTATTGGTGGCACTATTTTGCGAGCATGCATGCATGATTTACGCGTCAGGGCCCCCCGTGACACAGTTGTAGAGCGATTATAATGGTACAGAAGTTGATTCGGAGCAGCATAATCCCATATGAGTGATCCTTACCTGCCTTCCGTAGCTGTGGCGAGAAACCATGACATTTATCCTCAGACAGCAGGTCTGAAGAATCCGTTTAGTTTCGTTCTCGATGATCTTGCATGAAGGTGCATCCACCTTTCCTTACCTTCCGAGCCCGACCGAATATGTGATGTTACCTAAAAGCAGAATAAATAGAAATAGCAAACTGACCTAATGGAACAGGTGACTTTCATCGTGCTGGTACCACTTGAAATTTACTTTCAGAAAGAGTTTACGTGGAAGAACCCACGATGTCTGTATATTTATAAACGGCAAGCAAGATCTCGAGTCAACTCGTGTCAAACATATTCAACCTAATAAAAATAGTTTTAGTTGTGCCAGAGTGAGAGGCCGTCGTCACAGATTGTCCTGCGGACAAGGCACCCACGCGATTTCATGATGACAGGCTTCGTTACGCTTATACAAGTATTGGCCAACAACTATCCTTTTAGCAACTTCTACTCACAGGATCATTGCTTCGTGCTTACCCAAGTAACTGCTTGATGTCTCACGGTAGAAATGGGGTTCCTTCGACTGTAACGGACAGGCGCTGTTGCGACTCGGAGAGCGATACTAGTCCTTTCAGATCTTCAGGAGCGACGAGGTAGCAAGAGGACTGATGCCGAACAAACATTGACTGCCCATTTCACGACCAAGCGTTTCTTCAGTTACTTTGTACTAACCGTCCAGGGCATGACGTCTCAAACACTCGTATCGACTCGGCCTCGGAATAGCGAGTCGGAGAAGAATACTGTACCCGACTCGTCAAACACCCGTGTGACGCTTGACAGACGAAGATCGGGTACAGTAATCAACCTTAGTTCGTTCCAGAAAGTAGGTATCAATTACCTTGAAAGGCACCCTCGATAGGCAGAACACAGTCATTCTTTACAGAATGGGAATGCAGGGATCATGATGCCAGTGCTCGCCAGGTGCCACTGTCACTTGTCTGTTTGGGGGCAAGTTTAAGTTTAACCTCCGCTGCCAGGACTTACAACTCTTGAACACATGAACATTTAGTACCTCGGAAATTTTACTCTCGCCGCCACTGGCACTTCCATAGCAGGCATCTGATAGGGTGTGTATCAAGACCACCCTCTATTTAATTTGTGCGTACGGGCTCATTCGTAGCCTTTTTTCTCCAAATGTCCAGTTGGATGGGGTCCAGGAATACTCGTCTGCCTTCCGACTTTAATTTCAGTGAGGAAGTGCAAATTGCGTGTGTGCATACGCATCCAAGGCAGCTCTAATGAGACGCCAATGGCTTGACGTGCCAATTCCGCTGGGGAGTCATCGTAAGGTTTTGGAACGGCCGAATTAAGGAGGCCATCGGAGTCGAGCCCGCTTAAATGAAACAAGAAAAACAGTTATATGGGTTGTTGGGGAACCTAAGACTATACTAGTGTGCACACCTTTCCCACTGGCAGCAACAATGGCCACATCCAAGATACAAGATACAAGATACAGTCGAGAAGCGAAGATCCAAGAGACCCGGAAACGAAAAAACCAATCGTATCAAGAGATGCAAGAACCAAACCCTATCTTCTCTTGCTTTCAACTGAAATCACAAACAGCCGTCTGCGCCCACGAATCGGAGTCATCTCCAGGAGGGTTTCCCTCGGCCCACTGCTTTGCCGTCCAGGCGAAGTCGCCATACGACACCTGGTCTCCTTGCTGGTAGGCCTGATTTCTCTCCCACGTAGGAATCTCACTGCAGTCGACAACTTGCTCGGGTTCGAAGGTCGGAAACTCGCAGAAACCATCGTAAGTCCATTCGTCGGGGTGCGTGGAGGGGTCACTGTCGAAGGACCACTGCTTCGCCGTGTACATGTAGCCATAGTCGAGGAAAACGCTGTCACCCCTTTGGTACTTTGGAGAGTGTCAGTCCCGATTAGACTGATTTGAAAATGGTTATTCACCGTAGTATAAGGGTACCACGTCGGCGCCTGACACGCAATGGGAGTGGACATCGGTATCTGTTTGGGGGATGGTCGTGGGTTAATAGAAACCACGGAATAAAGCGACTCACCGCAGGCCCATCACGTTGAAAGCGAACGCTATTGACGGCGAGAGTCGAGGACAAGGCAACGGCAAAAGTTAAGAAAGTGGAGGAAATCATGGTGCGTGGAGAGTGTATAGAACGAAAGTCAAGTGGGCAGAGAGATGCTGCTGAGTGTGGAAGGAGCTTGCAGTGGGAGCACTCGAAGTTGCAATACGGGCTCACTGGATCGAATCCCTCTCTTCTTATATTCCTCATAACAGTCTGTCAGCCACTCGTGCTAGCCGCACTTGTCAGCCAACTGCAAGCCGCACCCGTTTTCCACCACAAGTTAGTCGAACGCTCCAATAACACCTAGCACTGGTACTCGGACCCATCGACACTCAGACGTTGCTAATGGAACTCCCGCCGCTTTTGACGAAAACACCTGGTTAGACAAAAGAAAGAACCTGGAGCCTCCGAGCCAGGGCAATTGGGACGCGAGTGTACTGACTCGACAGCACCGCTAGTCTCGGCACCATTCGATGCAAGTTGATGGTAGCGATATAATCATCTTTGGAAAAGAGAAGATTCCTGGTGAATTTAGACTTGGTTATAATTGACCAGTACTTCGCGACAGTGAGCTATCCGGAAAAGCCAGTAGATGGTGATGTGCATAAAGCATTTGCAGAGGCAACCGACAAAAAGATCATCGACCATATCATGAATGGGTTGGTCCGACGAGTCGTGGGAACGCGACACGCCTCATCCTCGCGTCTGGATTCCATGGATAAGTACGTCTTTGTGGTTCGTTCTGTGGCTCGTCTACGTGAGATAGGACTGAGTGGGGATTGCTTGGGTCGCGTTGAGAAGCGCAAGTGAAAGCGGAGTGGTGAAGGCGTGCAGCGCCTTCTGATCGCGACCTGGGGACAGATCTAGAGCGTTAGGTGCGCGGGTGGACTGGGCAAGACCTCGCGTGCCGCGATTGTGAACGGCCCCGTAAGATGCGATCGCGAGAGTCTGTCGAGGTGAACCCCGTGGCACTGTGATGACCCGGGTTCCTTTGGGAGCGGTGGGCGGGGAGAAAGGAGAGGCAGGAGCCTGCGATGTGTTGGAGAGAACGGAACCTCGCCACAGCCACTCGCTCAAAGAACGCTTGTGGTACCTCGGAGTCGAGATCATTTGACAATCCATACGAGGAACTCCACCAAGTGACCGTAAGCAGACAGTGTCGATGCTCCGAGTTATGTAGCCTACTAGTATGTACATCTTTCCCAGCAACAACGGCTACGCCAGGGATATACAACACTAGTGATCAAGAAGTTAAACGACCAAGAAGCCCGAATATGAAAGATCTAATTGTATGTAAAAGAAGTAGACGAAAGACGAAGAAACAACTCCTGGTATCCTTCCATACTTTCAACTGCTAGTATCATTATCGCAAGCAGCCGTGAGCGCCCACGAATCAGAAGCATCTCCAGGAGGGTTCCCCCTGGTCCACTGCTTCGCCGTCCAGGCATAGTCGCCATACGAGACCTCGTCCCCTTGAACATATTCCTCGTCGTTCTCCCACGCAGGGATATCGCTGCAATCAACACCTTGCTCGGGCTCATAGGTCGGATCGTCGCAATAACCATCGTAGGTCCATTCGTCGGGATGCGTGGAGGGACCGCTGTTGAAGGATCCTTGTTTTGCCGTGTACAAGTCGCCGTCATCGAGGAAAACGCTGTCGCCCTTCTGGTACTTTGGAGGGCGTGGGTGTGAGTCCCGATTCGAGTGATTTTAGAAGCAACTACTCACGGTAGCGTAAGGATACCACGCCGGGGCATAACAGTCTTCCTGAGGTAACGCCGTATCGCGACGTGTGGGGCTCGCGGGGGTGCTGAGATCGACCGTAGTGTCCTGCTTGGATGGCGATGTGGGCTGGGGTGTCAAGTCGGCCTACGTTCACGTCAAGGTCAGTCCATCGAGGGCCGCCTGCAACACAGACAAAATGACCTACAGAAGAGCCATCACGCTGTACGATAGCGCCATTGACAGCGAGAGCCGACGACAAGGTGACGACAAAGGTCAAAAGAGTGGAAGAGATCATAAGGAGCAAGGAACGATTAGGATCGAAAGTGGGGGAGCGGATAGAGATGCTGGAAGACTCGAAGTTGGGATGGGACTGGTTGGTCGGATCCCTCCCTTCTTATACTCCTCATGACAGTCTGTCAGCCGCCTCTGTCAGCCACATCTGTTTGCTTTCCGTTAGCCACCTCTGTCAGCTACACCTGCTGATCGTCGTCAGCCGCACCTTTAAGTTGTCAGCCACCAGGGTCACAACTTGAACGCGCGTCAGCAACTTGGTAACAACATCCATCGAGTCGAGTCATCTCCAGCGGTCATCTGCTGACTGGACAGTAGTGATGACCTCGTCGTCAAGAAAAGTATGGCGAACCAAAATTTCTCATAACCACCTGTTGCGTGCGCGCGAGTAGCTAAGTTCCCACTACAAGTCACCCTTGCTGCACGCAAGATAAAAATGTCGTGCCCATTCCGTAGACTTGCCAGTGCGGCGACTTCTGTTGCGCTGGTACTCGAGTATCCCCATTCTTGGAGTATGGCCGAGATCACATCAGATTGCGTTGTATCGCATATCCAAATAGCGTGACTGAGGCTAGACCTCAAATCGACGATGCAACTTGCGAAATCCCGAGCGTGCATCGGGCACTATATCTGATCTCTGTGTTCGACGTGTCTGTGCAAGACTTGGTCGCAGTACACCCACGCGATGCGAACCGATTTTAAGATGGCGGTCTGTAAAGATCTGGAAGACTGACCTGGATAATCGTGCGAAGCTATCAAGGCTTTCCCATCACGACAGTATGATCTTAATAGCAGGGATTGTGGGAGACAAAGCACTCGATTGCGGAGCGGGATGTTTGGGACAGCTTTTGATTCAGCTCATGCTGCTGAACGTGCTCAGCGCCCATGCTGTCATAGAACCTATCCTCTTTTATGGTGCTTCGGTACCAACGGAGATGACCGACGATTCCAGGATCTGAACCCCAACCTGCGCTAGACTCCGATCATGCATATTGTCCGTGGAGCATGGATGGGTGTGATTGATGATGCACTTGGGGTCGACTTGAGCAAGGCCTTCAGTCCCTGTATTTCAGCAAATATTACAGAGCCCTTTGCTGACTTTAAAAAACAAAGCAACAAGACTCCATCGAGTCCACAGCTGTAACGGCTTGTCGTGCAGGCATATTTCATGCCGGTGCTTTGGCGCAAAGGTCAGAGCGCAATCACCGTCCAAGCGCATATGCACCACTCACCTCGTCAAAGAAAACCGCTTCGTTCGACCCAAATCTGACGAACAATCAACAAGCCAGTACATCATGAACCTAAAGTTCCGAGTCCAAAGCGGTTGGTGTGGACTCGTGTTAGTATGTAAGCAACAATAGATTCCACTCACCAGTGCGACTTTCGACCACCGCTTCAAGCCATCCTTTTTCACGGATGGTCCACACGTCAAAGCTATCATTCCACTGGGCGATTGTCTGGACAGGATTGCCGCTTCGGCATGGCCGCTTGCATTCAGTGGGTTTGTCGACGTCAACCCGGGTGTGGTTACATACCTAATATGTCCTTGTGGTTCAGGCAGTGGAGGATAAAAGAAAGGTGGGGACGAACGGGTGCCAGAAACCAACTTGACCTGCAACCCCCCACCGCTCCTCACTCCTCTCGCCGCGACTTTTTCTCTGCCAATTCCCCAAGTCATCTCTCCCCAAACGGCCACGATGGCTCACCAGGATCTCTCTGGGAAGCGTGTCGGCCGCTACCTTCTCTCCTCCGTCATCGGCAGTGGTGCAAGCGGCAATATATACAAGGCAGTAGATATCAGAGCGAGGCACTCACCTGTGTTTGCCATCAAGTGCATGAAACGCCACCACAATCTGCAGCGAGCATATCAACAACTACTGGAGATCGAGAACCATGAGGCGGCCTCGCGCTGCAGACATGTCGTCAGGCTCCTTGACCACTTTGACGAGGAAGGTTACTTCTTCCTTGTCTTTCCGGTATGCGAAACAGATATGTTTAAGGCTATCTGGAAGCACAGGATTTATTGGAAGAACGACCACCTCACCAAGGAAGTATTCCTTGATTTGCTCGACGGGGTACTCGGGTGCCATGACAAGGGTATCTACCACCGGGACCTAAAGCCGGAGAACATCCTATGCAACGCACAAGGAATGGACATCAAAATCACGGACTTTGGCTGGTCGTCTGATCGTCGCACTTGTCGAGACGGGGGGTGTGGTACTTTGTCCTATATGAGCCCAGGTCAGTCATTCTTCCCAATGCACAACGACTAGATGGACTGACCTGCCCCGAGAATGTCTGGATCGCTCCGTTTCGTCGTACTCCGGAGAAGCAGCCGATATCTGGTCACTCGGGGTCATTCTGTTCAACATGGTGACCTGCTGTTACCCGTGGGAGGCTGCCCGATCGTCAGACAAGGACTACGTGGCGTACATGACGAATAGCGACCATTTGTGCCGCACGTGGCCTATATCAGAAGCGTTGACGGATCTCTTTGACGAAATGTGGCATCCAAATCCCAAGAGGCGGTTGCCAATCCCAGACATCAAAAAGGCCATTCTCGGGATGAAGTCATTTCGCCGCGTAACCCCCGACCTTTCACAAGTTGATTCGTAAGTCGTCCCCTTAGCAAGTCGAGTTTGACGTGGACTCACGCTTGGTACAGTCAAAAGACATGCGTCGCTCCTGCAAGGGAGGCAGATAAGAATGACACCTGCGCAGCGAGCGATAAAGTAAGGGACCTTGAAGATCAAGTGCGTCGACTGGATTTGAGGTCCACCAAACGGGTGGCCTAGTAAAAGATGTTTGGGGTCTTGGCATGGATGATTATGGTACCGTGGTCAGAAAGATGTCGACGATAGTATGAAATCTGGTTTACGTGTGACAAAATATGTTCATCTCGCCATGGCTGAAGGTGGTTGACGTTCCTTTCAGTCGAGTTTAATGAGGTTTGGTACAGTCACCACCCTGCAAGCATATGAGGTTCGGGATGGGACAGGTACACTTCGGACGACACAATGAAGGACATACAATTTATGAATTGGAGCCACTGTAGTCATTAGATATAACACCGTGATAGGTGAAATCATGACTCAAATTCAATCACGATACTATCACTTATGTGCCATTGTCTGCTGATCGGACGTCAAATGAAACAGGATGCCAGTGAGCACCGTCTTATCTTCCAGGGCCATTCGCAAAACAATATCCGAATAAAGTATGAAGCAGGTTGTTGGCCATCGTCAGGTTTGGCTGTGTCTACCGGCGGCCTTCGATGTTCTGTGGTATGCTGACTCAACCAACACCGCCATCCCTGGGTCTCTCGGGCTCCTCGGGCCGAAACCCTCAACTCGTCCGAATTGGCATCGCGACGCATGCATATGTTAGTGGCATAGATTGTTGGGGTGAAGGCTCAGCTGGTAACATTTTCGGATCCACTTGGGTTCTCATTACGACTTACACCATGATCCCTGGCACACTTCACTCTCTAACATGGCTTTCCGAAATTCCGAACAATGGTCACGTCCAAGATACGCGATACGGTCAGGAACAGAGAATAAAATCCACGAGACCGGAATACCGGAGGATAAACACCCAAAAGACCCCATCTTCTCATGCGCTCGGCCGTCAGCGCCCACGAGTCAGAGCTACCCTCAGGAATGTTCCCCTTGGTCCATTGCTTGCAGTCACGACCAGATCGGGCTCAATAAACGGTTTGGGACATAAACCATCCTAGGTTCGCCGTGTACAAGTGGCCGACGGTAAAAGAAATCAGGAAGACCTTGTCCCCCCTTTGGTACTGAGCGAGCATGAGCGTCGAATTTCGGATGACATTGCAAGGGATTACTCACTGTGATATACTCGTACCATGTGGGTGCACGACATTCGCTGCCAGTCATGTCTGTGTCGCGACGGACTCGCGTTGAGTCAGTGGGACTTGCTGCCGATGGCCGAGTCCGTTGAAGGTCCCGGACAGCACTACTCACCAAAGGGTTGTCACGTCGAACGACGACGCCGTTGGCGGAGAGAGCAGAAAACAGAGCAATGACACGGTTCAAAAGAGTGGAGGAGATCATGGCGAGCAAAGATCGAGAATCGAGTGGGTAGCGGGAGGCGTCGAAGTGGAGATGGGCTCCTTGGTTCTAGTTCGTATCCCTTCCTTCTTATACTCGCCATGATACTGTCTGTCAGCTGCTTGTGTTAGCCACCCGTGCCAACCATCCACTAGCCACCGCTGTTAGCCTGTCAAGTGAGACGAAACCATTGGCATGCTGCCGATGAAATCACTGTCATCGATCATTAAACATTATGAATGGACGTCCCGCTGTTCCATTCGTTCAGTCCGTCCCGTTTCCGTGACGATAGCTTCAACGCCTTGTTGGCCACGGCCTTGGACTCTATGTCTGAGCAATCATGACGACGGCTCGGAAGATCTCCCGTCAGCTCGATCTGTCACCACAACGATCCATCGACCTGACGAGTCGATGCCGGGGGCAGACGTGATGCCAGTCCAGGGCAGATGGTACGGTCTGGGACGTATGTTCGTGATGAAAGCATTGGTTGATCATTCTTTCTAGTCTGCAAAGCTGCTACGGACTTTGGTGCTAGACTTGAAGCGTATTCGACGATCGATTCGTCTGAGATGGGCCTGCAACATTGACATAAGGGTCTCATTAAGCAAAATATTACCCGAGATGTGTAGCTTCGCGCTCCATCCATTGGTGATCCGTCCGTGTCAGATCAGAGTTTCGTCATGCGGGGTAGATCTCTCGTTACCCAACGCGCTGGCGCGGATCGGCGCTGCGAAGAGACGGCCACGCAGAAGACGCAGAAGCAAATAATCCATGAAAACATATCTGTACTTTTTATCTATCTCGGCAAATCAGATCACAAGCATAAAGGCCTGCCGATCTACTCTTATGAGTGATCGGACGCGGATATGAAGCCCATTACAACCGACCCCAGTTCATGCACGTCTTTTGGCGCGCGGCTTTGGGAACTCCAATGGTGTTTTGAGTACTGCTCTCTTCGTTGCCCCAGCACTGTCAGGAAGACCAAGTTTCTTGAGATCCGTCACGGTCAACTTGCTGATCTTACACCCCAATGACTTGAATAACGAATTGACGCTGAGTGGGTTGTTGTACGTCACGCAAGGTCTGCCAAAATGACAAAAGCAGACGTACGAGGCGACTTTTTGACTGAGATCGTGCGCAAGAAGTGTAGTGTCCGTTGCATAGTCGTCGATATGAAGACATAGTGCAAACATGTGCGTGAAGAGCAGTGTCTCTGTTTGAGAAGTCGATTGTGGTCTGAGAGGCGTATCAATAAGACTTGGATCCACGTAGAATTGGAAATACTCCTAACTCTGTTGACCCTCTTGGTGTTTCCGTGAACCTGGCCACAAGGCCATCGATTATGATCGACGGTGCAGCGGAGAGCTTGTCGTAGACGGCTGATTTGTCGAACTTGCGAATGGTCAGGTTTCGGAAGGACATCATGATAGAGATGTACATCAGAATCTTGCTGATCACGAAGCGAGACATGTCAGCTCGTCCATCTCAAGAAAAGAGCCAAGGAGGACGCACATGAGTGTCTTGTTCGGCGAAGGGGATGAGCAAACGAGATTCAAGTGTTGATTTATCCAATTCGACCGCTGGTATGTAAGCAGGGCTCTCCGCTCCTTGCCTGAGCTCGCCTGTATGATCGCCGAGGGTGAGAGGGTCTTCCATTCTATCTCGGGGATGATGTTGTGCAAGGGGTAGACTTCGGACGGGGTCGCCGCATCTTGGTCGAACGGAGGCACCAGGCGCGTACTGTCAGCTGTTGCCCGTGCTTCCTCTGTCGAACATGTCTTGATGACGCTGGTCCATACGATGCCATACCGAGCACGCACCCTTGGAAGGCAAAGCCTGTGTATTCCGCTGAATGCTCTCCTGCAGGTGATCTGCGACGGTCTCCATCGCCGACACATCCACCTTGCTCCGTTCTCGAGCCTTGATGGCCTGCTTGGCCTTTTTGGTGCCGAACGACTCGCCAAGGGCAGCGCGGGCTGCCAGATGCTCCATGGCGGAGACGGCTGCGGGCTGGAGGGACTTGAGAGCCTTGACTTGGTGTGTCAAAATATGAAGGGGTGCCTCGCGAATCGTCGTCGTCTTGGTACGCTTGTTATGTACCGCGACAAAGTACCTGCGAGCAAAAGAGTGCATAAAAGCCAGGATGGACCACTCGGCGACGCACCGAGAGCCAGTAGATGCCCGACGACTTTCTGCAGAGGAGAAAACGTCGACGGCATCGGACTCGCCAGCGATCAGCGTTGGTAGTTCCGCGAATGGCGTATCGTCGTCCACGGCAGCCTTTCCGGTCTGATAACAGCTGAATGGGGTGGATTTGGGTGGTTCAATGGCAGGAAAATGGGCTGTGGTGTGGCCAAAATTGCTTGGTTGTGGACGACCACAAGGACGTGTGTGGATACTCACCTAGGACAGGACCCAACTGCGATCTGGGCTGGCTAGACAACGCCAACGCTATTTTGGCCTCGTTGTCGTCGCGCTTGCGCTTTTTTGAAGTCATAGTCGACGTTCACGGACAAGGTCTGTGCCATCGTTGTCCAGTACTGACTCGGCTTATTATTGACAACCAGCTCACCACCATGTCCGGACCCCCTTCGCAGCGCCAGAGTCCGTCGATGCGGACCCACCAAGAAAACGGTCTGCCCAAACTTGAAGACCATGATCCCCCGCCTGAAACGCCGTCCGTCAAGACCGAGCCTTCCCCGCCCCCTCCCCTCAAACGAGAAAAGTCGGAATCCAGCACACCAGCACCCGCCAGTGGACGACCCAAACGTGCAGCACCTCAGCTCGTTGGCGACCTTCCTCTCGCAGAGGACGCGGCCAGAGCGACATTCGTCGAACTACCCGAAAATCACTACCAATACAACACACTCGGACGCTCACGGGAGGAGTTGGAGAGCATGACTTGCGAATGCGTCTACGAGCATGGTCAGTTTTTATGATCCGTCCTAGCGGTAGTCCCGAATACGTAGTGACCGATTGCCTTTGGGTGCTGGGGTTGGGCGTCTTTTCACTGCAGGCGCAGACGACCCAGCAGACGCATGTGGGCAAAACTCGGACTGTATCAATCGCCTTACGCAGGTCGAGTGTCTACCCGACGACTGTCGATGTCGGTCTTACTGTCAGAACCAACGGTGGGTCCATCCATGGCCACATGCAGCGGTGCTCATCTGCTTGATTTAGCTTTCAACGAAAAGAGTATGCCAACATCGAGATCGTATTGACGGAAAAGAAGGGGTACGGGTTGCGGGCTGCCTCTGATATATCAAAGTATGTCCACTCCTTGCTCGTATCGTCTAGAGGCAACTGACGTGTCTCACGGAACATTGCAGGGATACCTTCATTTACGAGTACATCGGCGATGTGGTCTCCCACCCATCATTCATGAAACGAATGCGAGACTACGCTGGAGAAGGTATCAAGCACTTTTATTTCATGATGCTGCAAAAAGATGAAGTGAGCTTGTCTTTGCCTGTCTTTGCATCCTAGTCACCGTGTATGCTGCAGTATATCGATGCGACCAAGAGAGGCGGTATTGGCCGTTTTGCGAACCACAGCTGTAGCCCAAACTGTTACGTCGCCAAGTGGCAGATAGGCGAACGTGTTCGAATGGGCATCTTCGCAAGTCGGTCTATCAAGAAAGACGAGGAATTGACCTTCAACTACAACGTAGACCGATACGGGTATGTCTTTGCGATCACAAGCGAGGGTTAATTCATCGCAAATACCAGACACGACGCACAACCTTGTTACTGCGGGGAACCGAATTGCGTCGGTTTACTTGGCGGTAAGACTCAGACAGATATTGGTGGCATGGACGATCTTTATCTCGACGGCATGTATTTCCCCTCTCAGGTCACTCTGATCTAAACCATGTCTTCGTTTTCTAGCTCTCGGGATTACCGACGAGGTAGAGAAACTGGGACTCAAAGGTAACCGGAAGAGAAAGAGCAAGAAGCTTGACGAGGATTATATGGTACCATCCCATTCACTGACGTCTAGTATCCCGTTTCATTGACCATCTTCGTAGCCTGAACTCAAGCCTCTGATCGAGAAAGACATTCCAAAGGTTGTGCGAGCTATCCGACAAACGCATAGCAAAAAGGTCCTTTCCAAGCTCCTTACCCGAATCAAGGTATGATGCATCATCTGCATTCGATTCTGGTTTATCAACTGACTCGGTTGACGCAAAGATCACCGAAAACGAGGCGGCCCTTCGTCAAATCATGCGGTTACGTGGGTTCAGTCTTATGACGAACATACTGCAGGATTATGTCAAGGATGCCGAGGTTACCATTCTCGTGCGTTTTTTTCGACTTTTCGGGCCTTCCGTGTTATTCACCACCGGTTCGTTTCTTCAAGGCTCTCGAAGCCATGATCAAGTGGCCTCTTATTCAGCGGAACAAGGTCGACGACTCCAAAATCAGAATCCCCGTGCAGGTCTGTGCAGCATCAGAGAACGAGTGCATGAAATCACTGGCGCTCAAGGTTTGTCCATATCGTCCGTAAGAATGGTGTGCTCACATTGTTGGCAATAGCTACTGGAATATTGGGATTCCCTCGAGGTGGCATACCGTATACCAAAGCGCCTCAAGGCAGTACGTAGTCGTCCCCTCGATCACACTGCAGTCGATCGCTCACCCTTGCACGTCCCAGAATGGCGAGGAAGAGTCACCAGAGTCACCATCCGTCCTCCTCATCGACACACACGACGACAACCGACCCTTGAAGAAAACGCGCTGGGAGGGCGACGAAATCGAGTTCAAATTGGCCGCACCGCGTGTGCCGCAACCTAGCGCGCACCTACCCGTGCCATACCTATCGCAAGGGTACTTGGACCAGGATATCCAGGCCGCGGCCGCAGCACACGTGGCCAAGCGGCGAGAGATTGCGGATATCATCGCCGCTGCGAACGCTGCTGCCGAGGCCGAGGCTGCGCAACTGGCTGCGGCATCTGCGATGGAACCCCCTCCCGAGCCGGTCAAAAAGAAGGCCAGGGCGCCGAAGAAGACCGAGTCCAAGGAAGAGAGGGAGGCAAACAAGGAGAAGAGGCTGCTCAAGTTGGTCGGTGCAGTCGTGGTTAAATGTATGAGCAAGTACTCGGGCAAGATAGAGAACGATGTCTTCAAAAAGTATGCCAAGGAGGTGCGGGTTGCTGTCTGTAATCTGGGACACTGACTCATACGACTCCCCCACCTAGCTCACGCATCTCATTGCCGAAAAAGAGAAAAAGTCGTCTTCGTACAAGGAGGGTCGTTTGGATGGGCTCTCGGATGAGAAGACGGCCAAGATCAAAAAGTTTGCCAAGGAGTACATTGCCAAGGTACTTCGCAAACTCGAGAAATCAAAATCGAAACCGTCTTCGTCACATCGCAGGGACCGAGACCGCGGGCGCGTATCATCGGGGTCCGGGCCGTCTCCCGAAGACCGGCATGGCGAGGGCGAGGATGAGGATGGAGACGGAGACGGCGATGGGGACGACGTCGAGATGGTCATGTCTGTCGAGCAAGCCATGGACCTGGGTTCTGACAGCGAGGGGGATGGCGAGCACGAGCACGGACCTGACGGCGATGCAGAAATGGACCTCCAACACTCGTCCGACGAAGCCGACCACGACCACGATCCCTCACCGATGGAAGGCGTGTCTTCACACGTCCATCCACCCGCATCGGTGAGCGTGACGCCAATCACGCCGCCGCCTCAACCGTTACAACAAACGCTCGACCCGCGGTTGCACATGAATGGGAAGCACCGGAACGAGCAGTCGGGGTGGGATCCGGACGCGATCAGGGTGAATGGACTGAACGAGGTGCATGCCTAGTCACTGTCCATGTGGACTTTGGTTTTGGGGAGCTTTTTGCTATTTATTCTAAGGCTATCACTACAATACATCCTAGTTCGTTTTACTGCTCTGTAGGTCTGGCTTCGTTACAAGGAGCAGATTTGATGTTTTTCATGCCGAACAACGCGAGTAAACCCGGTCACCTCCGGGTCGTTGACTAGGTACATGACAGCAAGGTGGTTCAATTTATAGCAAATACATAATTAGAATAAAGAACAGGCTATGATAGTATGTAGAGATGTCGTCGCTGAGTCACCGAGTCTAGGGTTGTGTGGGATGCATTGCGCTAGGTGGTAAGACTCTGGTGGAGAATGTCGAGGAGCAAATGAGGCCCGCAACCCCGTCTCCATCAGTCAAGAAAGACAGTCTAGCTCATCTGGTTCGCTGTCCGCACATTGCAAATGTCGTGCTACGCTCGCCCTGATCCGCTCTAGCACCTCACGCGGTGGGCCTTTCGACTTCCTTGACTGGGAAGGTGGCTTTATGGCCAGTTTCAGTTGGGGCGCATCTGGATCGTCTTTGACGCTTGACTTGGCAACACTTTGATACCTCCTCTCCGACTGGTTCTCCTTCAATCTGTGGGACGACGAGTGAAGAAGACTGATCGTGCTGTCAGTACAAAGCATTCGTTGCATGGCATGATAACAGACGTACCTTGTGTCCGAGAACTTGACAGCTTTCCGGGGCCGGTCGTCATAATTATCTTCCTCCTTTTTCCGTTTCTTCGGTTTGGAAGTGCGCTCCGCGCGTCGTTCGTCATCCTCCTCCACTGGTTCGGCGATGACCTGGCCAGGTTCATTTCTACTCTTTCCCTTCCCATGGCTAGTCGCCTTGGAGTTTTGTCCGTTTTTGAGGATTTTGGTTGTACGCGGGGCATGGACAGATTCGGCCTCGGCCACCGTGGCATTTCTGGGTTTCGCAGAGGTCGCGTTTGCAGCCTTGCCTCTCTTGGCCACGGGTGCCCTCGTATCGTCATCGTCATCGTCGGGCGGTACCAGGCGCTTCTTTGTATTTGTCTGGGGGAATTTTACACTCTGAATCGTCGCCTCTCCACCTTCTTCATTCTTCCTCGTTCCAGCGGTTTTTTCTAACTTGACCCGCGTAGTAGTCCTTGTTGCTCGAGAATCGTCTGCGGGGGGTGAAACTCGTGGTCTGATAATAGGCACATCACCGTCGGTGTCACGATCATCCTGACGTCGTACGTTTGTCTTGGGTCTGGATTTAGATTTGTGAGGGACCTCGACGAGCGTTCGGTCATCGTCTACATGCGTGTATATGAATTCATAGAAGGCCATGTGGAAGATAGAGTATACCCGAGACGAGCACTTCCACCACTGTTCTTGTGGGATTAGAATTGGTCTTGGCTTTCGGTTTCGGCTTTGTGTTTCCGTCAGACGTAGATGGAGCAGTACTAATGTCGACTTGTTTGCCTTTTCGTTTTGACGCAGACTTGGCATTGGCATTGGGAGACGGAGGAATCACCTCGGAGTCTGCGTCTGCAACGAGGAAATCTCGGGATGGAAACTAGCAAACATAAGGGAACCTTACTTAGTGCTTTCTTTTTGCCTTTGACTGGCCTTCCGCGACGTTTCGGAGCAGGTTTCGTGGCCACATCTGCTGAGAGCGCGCATATATGCATCGACTTGAGCAAGAAAAGACAAATCCTACCTTCCAGATCAACAGCTTTCCCCTTGCGCTTTTGGGGTTTTGACTTGGAGCTCCCTGTATGCGCCCTCAAACCATGATCTGGGATGCAAAATACGACAACGAACCGGCTACAGTGGGGGTCTCGTTTGAAGCACCCGCTTTACGCGTCGGTGATGTCTGACGCATCTTTGAGGTCGAAGGACGCTTGGAAGTGACGTTCTTTGTACGGGCCTTTGTAGGCGATTCGCCAGACACAGTACGCGCAAGAAGAATGTCAACGAGCGGATTCGAGTTGGACGGTACGAACGCGCTGCCCCATTGTCAATGCACGACACAGCGGACAACAGAAACAACACCGACCCACCGCGATCACGAAAGCGAGCTTGTTGTCGCTGAATACGTTGAGCTTTACTTTCCTCAGCGGAGACGCCGAGCTTGGCTTGCTGCTCGACGACGGCAGGCGGAAGCATCCTCGCGTTCTTGTCATAAACTGCAAAGGATCTGAGTTGTATATGTCACGTGGGACTGACGTTCAGTCAGGTGACTTTTTTATGCACGTGATCGTTCGCGTCGATGACTCATCAGCACTGACGTGACCAGAGATATCTGTTTTTATCCGGAATCACTGGCAGTCCCGGGCCTGGGCTTGAGGTACTACTAGTATCCGCGTTACGCGTCAAAGCCCAAATTCTTCTGCAGATGAATGTAGTGCGTTCAATGCTGCCTTGAGGATGATTGCCGTCCGGTGGCTTGCAGGACCAAGAACAACTTGGGACAGGAGACTCGCAGACTGGGGCAACACTTACATCAAGCTAATTTCGTTCGTTTTCCGCAAATTTTTATTTGTTTCTCCCACATATTGGCTGTATCATGATGCTCACATTTTCAAGTTCGTTCGCACGTCACTTCCGTGACGTTCCGTCCTGCTCGGGCGACCTCAAGGCAGTTGGCCGCAACACAGCGGGCACACCATAACAACACTCAGGAACTAAACGGCCATACATTGTCATATTCGTCTATCGCTTGTATTGACGATGTCATTCAGTGAGCATGCGTACTCTGGAAAGTGGACTGCATTAGCCGTCATGTTTCACAGTGTAGTAAGTTTGTCTCAGAATACCTATAAAAACATACTATAATCAAGATCTCAGCGGCCTCACCGACTTTAAACATCCCCCACAGAGGCACGGTGCTCACTATATTATCGGGGATAGTGCTCTTCATCACCGTCGCAAATGCGGCGATTCACAGTTCTATAAGACCAAGATTCCCCCAAATTTCTACGCCAGATCGCCTCGTCATGAGTCCGAATGGGACAGCCTTACCCTCGCTCTCAACCATATACTACTTTGATCAATTGACGAGAATGCTATCAAGTCCTGGGGATCGTACTGGAATAGCACCTATTATGTTAACCGTAAGTCGTCCCAAGGAGATAACCGATCAGAAAGACCTGACAATTACGTTTGCTCAGTATGTGGCGCCGTGGACGCGGAGCAAGTTCATCAAAAATTGATATGACGACCGACGTATTGACACAGGGATTGGGGCGTGTAGGACATGCCTCGGGACGTATGACACTAGTCAGCATAGCTGGACGAACATTACCATAGTCAGTTCCCAGCGGTCGTGGGCTTGGATGTTCTGTAACCAATTTGGGTGGCACGCAGATGGTCCTCCCCGAGACCAACCCGCCATTGTGAGTCGGATTGTACAGTCCGTACATCTGGATGTGCGCTATAGTTTGTACTGGTAGGCTAGGAGTGATCAACTCTGACGATCTCCGTACCAGCGACTATGTGTAAACATGTTCCCCGACAAGTTTTCTTCGCCTCCATCGCCAGCCGTTTCTCTGGTGAATAACATGTACCAGGGCTAGAATGTTCGTGTAGACAGACCATTCTTTGCCAACAGTCGTCGTATGTCTTATCCTTTTTTCTTTGATTTCCTGCTCACATTCTATACTATAGGCGCTCATGGCGAGGAGTGACTGTTTCTGCGGACGACCTCAAGAAAGCCAATACAACCACGCAGCCCATTTACGAGAGCGATGCGTTCCACGACTCGGATTTATTGACTCAGAATGGTGTCATTGATGAAACGGTTCACGCCGTTCACATGGCAGCTCTGGAGTACATGAAGACGCGGCTTGCATGATAGGTTGGTCAATTATGCACTAGCATGTGATCAGCGTAGGTACGCAACGTAAACGCTGTCTTCAAAGAGTCTATAAAATAATAGAGCGCTGGATCGCAAACTTGGGTGCACCCTTCACGCCCCCGACCTGTGTATGCCTCAGCGCAACAATTTCTGACATCATCCCGTCGTCAGCGTAGTCTAAGTGATATACATACGTATATATATATATCCTGTCATTTTTCTACCCCTCGACCGCTTCGGTTGACAACTTTGCGTTCCTAAGGACATGACGATTGTTTTTTGACGCGCGGCACACGGGGCATTTTAAGGCATCAAATGTGACGAAACTCTGGTATGACCCCGACGTTCGGCTGCTTACCCCTCAGGTGTTACCCCTTGTGACCGGTTCACATTCTGAACCAGTTTGGAAGGCAGTCCGCCTCGAATACTCCAGCGACTGGACACTGACCGCCTGCCTTGAGCCTTGGTACTGCACGGAAGGGAGGTGGTGCAGAAAAGACGCACAAGGGGAGTGAAAACACACGAAAATGAGTGTGTCGCATCGTCAGTTACTGTTCAGGGCATCGCTTACATTCGAGTTTATACCCCTGGGTTAGAGTTGAAGATAGGAGAATTAGATGACCGGCGCACTCGTGAAGCAGGGGGGGCTAGTGGGTCCCCTTTTCCGCTTTAAATTTGTTCGTGGTCAGCGTACCTGCGATATAAGGCTGTATCTTGGAAACGGTACATAGTAGGTTTTGCACGCACAGGACACGCATTCTCAGACGCGGGTGTTGGCGGCTGAATATCTTGTCTTGAACGACACCCGGAGAACCTGCAGATGAGCCACACAAAGAGGGGCTTACGATGAACTGTCGGTGACCGCTATACGCTCTGACACCACCATATTCCGCAAATATAGACTAAACATTAGATTGTCTATAGTCCATGAGACACGAGTAGTCTTGCATGCTATATGACACCAGAGGCAGCTGGCTGGACAGCATCTTCGTCTCTGCCTATGAAATGCGTCAGCACAACGTCTACGAAACACCACAACATGCGCACCTTCCAGAAACTTTTGCAAAAACGTACGCGGCGGTCTCTCATCCACTTTAAGTAAGATACCCATCACATGGTCTGTCTGTTTCCAACAATTGATAGTCTCCTGCAAGTCCTGGCGGCCCTTGTGAATAAGGACCTCGATCGCGCGCGGATCGGTAACGTGTCTGTTTGCTTCAAACTTTTGGCGAATACAGTGTCGGACGTAGGCGGGTGTGACGGGGATGGCGTACAAAGTGACGATTTCGGGTGCCTGTAAGCATTCCGGTCTGAACAACTCGACTCAGTTGGCATAAAGTTCCAGACAACTCACTGCCCGAATCCAACCTCTGTAAAGGTCAATAACACGTCTACGGGCCTCTTCAGGACTACCAGAGAAGCGCGAGACTTGCGCAAGACGGGAGGGTATCGTTGTCATCGTGGTACTCGGCCTTTGCAGTGGGAAATTCGGGCAGACTCGACAACGCTTGCTGATGTAATCACAAGAGTCACAATTTCCTAATTTGGGGATGACTAGGCTTCTTATCTGCTGCCGCGCCACCGCCCTCCTTGTGCTCCTTCATTCTCTCGAACAACATGGTCAGAGGTCCAGGTAAGCATACTAGCGCATACCAGAACGCTTTCTATTTAATGTATACTGGCAGGAAAGTTCAAGACCAAGCGCGGTGGGGGTAGGAGCTTTAGGTGAGCGCGTCGAATAGCGATCACCATCATATGGATCGGATGGCACTCACACCGTGTCTAGTCGGGACATGGTACTTGACAGCGACGGAATAGCTGAATCGAAAGCGTATGCGTGCTTTCATCATACGCAAGCGTTGCTAACTTTTACCTTTGTGTACTAGATCCCGTCGTAAAAGAGCGCAGGATTCAGAGGACGAGGATGACGAAGAGGAAGACGAGGATGATGAAGATGGGCTGGAGGAAGTGGATGAAGAGGAAGAGGAGGAGGAGGACTCTGGCCCTGCACAGCCTGAACTGACCCGCGCCGAACGACGTGAGCTCAAGAAGAAGCAAGCAGCCCAGAAGCAAGCTCAGAAGCAAACAGTAGACGAGGACGAAGAGGACCTCATTAATCCCAACCATGTCGAAAAGAAACTCACCATCTCGGACTTGGGCTCGAGAGAGCTGTCTCGAAAGGAAAGGTAGGCCCAATGCTTCAATTAAGTTGTTGATTGTGTTGACCATGACGAACTAGGGAGGCAAAGGAGAAGAAGGAGGCCGAGGAACGTTACTGGAAGGTGAGCGTCTGTGGTTGGCGATTGAATAATACGTCCCATCCAATATCCAGCTTCATGTCGCTGGCAAGACAGACAAGGCAAAGTCAGATCTCGCGCGTCTGCAGAAAATCAGAGAGGAACGCGAGGCTTCACAGGCAAAGCGCAAGGCAGAGGCAGAAGGTGTGTGTCACTCACCTATAGACCCTTTGTTCTTGCATTGATAGAGCGTCACATCATGCAGCCAAAGCAGCAGAGATAGAGGCGAAGAAGAAGGCGCAAAACCGTGTTTAACCATTGGCCGTATTCACCAGATGTATGATTTATTGCCACCGCAGCAGATTAATTTTCGATCTTGTAAAGCCCCATATTCTTGACTGGAATGCTCAGCTAGATCGACCCTGTTGCGTTATATGGTGTTTCGTCCACATAGGTATTAACAACGGCAACAGAGGACAAGAATGTGGGGAAAAAAACGTCTGAATGACCTTTATGCTCCAACCGTATAGAGTCTGAAATGCATCGACTGGAGTAATGACGCTTGCCTGGATTGTTGAATTCAGCGCATTCCTTGTTAGGTGCATTACATAACTTGAATGAATTGTAAGCATCGCCACTGGTACCCAGGCTTCGGATGACATCCGAGCCACGGGCTTGTGATGCACCCTCGCAATGCGTATGCCAGCCAGCCAAACTTCTTGGACTTAGCAAGGAGATATCCTCCTCTTAGGCCCCAGTTCGTCGTCTTATTTGATCCGGGAGCAACCCATGATTATATTTCCAGTGTGTTCTTGACAGAAAAAGGACCGACCATTGATTTCAAGAACGTCCTTTCACAAAGGTCAGACAAATTACACCTCTTGAATGCGCATAACCTGTGCTTAGTGAGTAATAGACGGTTGACAGAAGCATTGCTTTACCTAGACTTTAATATCAGTATCACACTTCCCGACAATCGACTATGTCCTCCTGTAAGCTGGCATTTCTTTGAGCTAATGATACACGGTAGTGACCATACATGTTTTCCAAGGTACCTAATCGGTTCGTCTGTCCTTTTTTTTGACTTGGTAAATAACTGGGTGCTGACGGTCCAACGTATTCAAGATTGAATTACGTCCTTTGGATTAAAGATATTGTAAACTCGCTATGTCTTGGTGACAGGCCTGTACGGGGAATGGACATGTACGCATTGATCATTTCAGAGGGATTAAACCTTATCATCTTTTAAATAGCGGAACTGGAGCATCGGCTATTTATCCATTGTTAGCATGTCGCTTGGAGCCAACGTGGATCTTCATCGCGACCGGTAAAGTGTTTCTTGTCCCTTAAACTCTTGCAAACTGTGATCCATACTGTTAGACATTGATAAGGACTCGCTTATTTCGGCTCGGAAAAACGTCGAGAACAATGGTCTCGGGGATAGAGTTACGGTAACAGATATGTCGTCCTGTGGGTCGATCCTACAGCCATTGGAAAGGGTACATGCGACACCGTATATCCTTTATCATGGAGACATGAATATTTTTGAGACTGATCACACTGCAGGTTTCATTTTACAATGTGCAATCCACCTTTTTACGCCAGTGTAGAAGACATTGCTAAATCGGCAGAAGCAAAGGACTACGGACCAAACGCAGTAAGGGTTGCGATAAATCACCCTAAGCGTTCATGGTTAATTTTTCTTCAAGGTGTGCACTGGCGCTGAGAATGAGATGGTGACCCCTGGAGGCGAAACTTCATTTGTCTCGCGCATACTTGTAGAAAGTCTGCATTATAGAACGCACTGCAGGTCGGCCATTCTGTTCCAGAAGATTCAATGAGATTTTAAATGTTCATCGCAGGTGGTACACGTCGATGCTTGGGAAAATGTCGTCTCTTCCAGTTACAGTGGGTCTCTTACGCGAGCACCAAGTATGCCTTGAACCCTTGTTCGTTTTCTGTGGCTAATATCGCATACAATGAGGTCGACAACTATGCCATCACGGAATTTGTTCAAGGACAAACTCGACGATGGGCTATTGCCTGGAGTTTTGGAACCCATCGTCTTCCAGACGTAAGCGCATATTTCGTTTCGGTGGTACGTCCCTGACGCGTACTGTGCCGTAGACTCTGGCACGCATAAGCAATCCGTCGTTACAAAGCATCATGCCTCCTCGCACGACACTTTATCAACAGGTACCGAATTTGCAGTCATTGGAAATCCTGTACTCCGCGCTCCTCCGGGTTCTCGGAGTGATCGAAAGTGTTCGTGTAACTTCTGAGCCGAGCAACTCCAAGATTCCATCTGTTTTCATTGCTGCAACGGAAGTCACCTGGTCTCGGTCAGCACGGAGGAAGAAAACGTCGAGTCCGTCGCAAAAGACATCCCAAGGATCGACTATTATGCACTGTCGGATTGGTTGCGCGGATGGACTCCATGCGATTGGTGAGAAGCAGCAAACCAAAGGTCTCCATCTCGTGTATCAGTGGGTTGATGGGAGTGACCGTGGCGTATTCGAAAGTTTCGTTAGTCATGTTAACCGCAGGATCGTTGCTATGGAACAAGCGTCGTAAAATGGATGACGACAGGACTATATTACTGACTGAGGGAAACGGCGGCGTAAAGTAATTTAGATGCAGGGAAGTGCCTAGTAGTCATAGGGGAATAGCATCCATTTCGACTTCTGCATGGTCTGTCCTTTCTCCGCTACTGACTGCAGCAACAAGGGATCGAGTTCTCTTCGCCAGAGCGGCTTTCATTTCCTCATGAAGCACTTTACCACTCTCAGCGGCCAACTGGAAGACTTCTTCGAACCGATCGAGGTGTAATCTTGTGTCCATTGTTACGAGCGTTACGCGTCCCGTGCGAGGCATGACAGCGACAGAAATATGGGGCACATCATTTTCCTCTAGCGTATTTAGGTCCAATAACGGAGAGGTCGAATGCACCCCACCAGAGATTGCACAAAGAAAGTCAGACAACGCTATACCTGCCGCTGCAAGGGCCAAGGTAGTGCCATTGAGACAGGCCGGAAGTAGGCCTCCGTCTTGGTGAATGACTTGAATGGAAATATCGATTTGGGACCTCGGGTAAAGGTGCGTTTGCACGACGGGCTCGAATGTCGACTTTACGATCGACGCAAGTTCGAGCATTCGCCTAGTGTGGGGCATAATCAGCACACAAGGACATGATCCTAACTAAATATCTGCTCACCTGTCTCCCTTTCCACGCTTCCTGCGTTCGCCAGTACTAAAGGCTGCGATATGCAGGTCGACATTGATGTTGGCACGGTCGTGGATAGTCTGTGAACGCATTTTTGCTTCTCGTGGACCAAGTACAGAAACGAGAACTTCAGTTAGGCCATGACGTATGGTGACGGACGCGTCGGCAGCACCCTGCAGTGAAAAATCGATCCCGATTTCTCTCAGCTCGTGTTGTTTTCGTCCATCTGATCTGAGACCGCCATCGTTGAGGATCTCTATCGAAGCCTACAAAAACAAATGTATTTTTGAAACATAACCACACAATAGCATAATGTTTACCATCAAAGAGTGCACGGCCAGTGCTATCGCTGATTCGCCGTGAGCTCGGTTGGCAGTCACTCAGTACTCAGTCACTGGCTGTGACCAAGGAATCTCACGTTCGTATTATGTAAGTAGCTCTTGAGCCTGCACCTCAAGTTGCCAAATTGTGCCATTAACAAACTGATGCGGAATATTGGGGCTAACCCGGATCACAGGTACAAACAAGGAGGGTAACCCAGTAGGTAAGTGCGTCCGCAGTGGCTTTGGAAAGAAAGATCGGCCATCTAGGACCAACTTGTCTATTACTACCCGTTATTTCCCGGATGTGATGCATCAACTTGAATGTGCCATCCATCAAGTCGTTTCAAGCCCTACGGTTTCACCTGGAGTCGTATTTAGTACATAGCAAGTTTGGCCGAGCAAGTATCTATCACTCACACTCACAACCGTGTGCAGACTTAGTTTAGCCAGCCCGGATTCTGCATTATGCTAGGCCTGTATTGTGCTGTGCTACTGGTTCCACTTACTCCGTTTGCTGCCTCGGCCGTCAATGTCGCCATTCCACTCACCGCCCCCAGGGGTGCACCGTTAGTGGCACCGGACCTTATCTCCCTCTCCATCGAACAAGATAGATGGCCAGAGTGGGCAGGAACCACGGAACCAAATCAATTCTTCTATAATGCTCTAGATAATTTGGTTCAAATAACAAAGTCGTCACCATTCATCCGGATTGGTGCTGATTCCGAGGATCGCACTGACTTCAGTTTTGACGTGGAGGTACGACTCCATTCATTGTTGACCGTGATTATAATACTACTGACATAACATTCTAGTATGAAGAGGCTCATTTCAATCGTCCCAGTCCAATCATTCCTTACCCCGAAGCATCTAACCTCACTGTTGGGCAAGGATTTTACAACATCATTTCGCATCTACCTTCTGGTGAGTTCTAAAACGTATCCGCTGCAATTGATTCCAACCTGACCCTACTGACAGGAACTCGTGTCCACTGGGGTGTTAACCTGAAGCACGACAATTTAACTGCTGCATACCTTCAAACGAGGGCGTTGATCGAAGCTTTCCAGTCCCCGGCCGTCAGGGAGAAGGGAATTACGCTAAACTTTATCGAGGTCGGAAACGAGGCTGATCTTTACAATCATAAAAGCGCGAACATTCCTAGTACATGGACTATTTCCGAATACATCCCTCGGTAAGTTATTGTTGTTTTTATTATCGTCTTTCGTAATTAGTCTTTGGAAGATGGGTCAAATTCGCTACCAACATCTCAGAGACTGCAGGGATATCGGAAACTTCCCTTACCAAGTTCATCGGAGGTGCATTTGCTGGTTTCAGGCGTAGCTTCTCTCCAGAAGCGCTTTTTGCCCATGGCATTCTCGATACTCTACCAGGAAAGCTAATTACTACGTGCGTCTCACATTTAGATTTTACTGCATGCTACTCATGTTTTCAAAAGGTTTTCCCAGCACGGATACCGTGGCGTGTTTTGCAGTGGAACTGGTGCTCTTTTGCAGGATTTGATGGCCAAGAGTTACATCCGTGGGAACCTCTCTACATTTGAACCACATATCAATGCAACTCTTGCGCGTGGTTGGAAGTACGTCCTTGGCGAGACAAACAGTGTGTGATTGGTTTTCTTTGCTTCCTTATTTCTGACCTGCTGGTGACTATAGGCGTGGCCTGTCATGGTTCTCCAGGTACGAAAAGAGCCGTGTTCGTATTCAACCATCGTTCATTTATTCATAGGGGTAAGCAATACTGCTGGCGCTGCGCTCTGGGCACTCGACTTTTCGTTACACTCGAGTCAAATCGGAATAAGCAGATTACATTTCCATGAAGGTATCGGTTACAAATACAACTTTGTAAGTACTACTATTCAGGAGGAGCTAAACTTGACTTCGCCCCAAGATCCAACCCGTGACTCTCAACTACTCTATAGCAGATGGCTCTCCAATTGCACCACTTCCTCCCCATATACAACCTCCATACTACGCGGCAGTCATTGCTGCGGAAGCGATCGGTTCAACTGGTCACACACAGGTAGCCGAACTTGCTATCGACTCGATTGATGTCTCGGGATATGCTATATTTGAACATGGGAATCTTCGTAGGGCGGTCTTTATCAACAGTGCTGCCTTTCTTCCCGGAGATGGCACCCGCAAATCTGCTCATATTGACATTCAATTTCCTGGCTCTGGACAGATGCAAAAGATGCAAGTAAAGAGGCTTGCTATCACGTATGACGGATTTATGTATAAGTTATTTTACTGTATTAACTGCTTTTCAGATATGCAAATGCCACCTCAAGGATTACGTGGGGTGGACAGACTTACGAAACAGCTGATGCCAGAGTCAGCGGCCCCCTTCAGGTCAAGACGTTCGATGTTAGCAAGGGTTTAGATATCCAGCAAACTGAAGCAGTTTTGCTTTCATTCCTATAAAAGAGGATGTGACATCGGAAATATATCAGGTGCTGCACACTCCAGCACCGCAGTAGTACTAGTACTGTCATTCGTCATGACGACGTCGAACTTAACATCGGAATGATCATGAGACTGCCTGGAAGCATTTATGTCGCTGGATCCGGGTGGGTCGGTGTTGGTAACCTAGATGTAACTTGGGGGGGCGGTTGAAACACTGGCAGGGACACCGTATGCCATGTTGATATCTGTGGTGGTTTCTAGTTCTATTGGAAACATCGATCGGCGGAAACGCCGAGTACATAGGGAAACGACGCACATGCTACTTCATAGCGCGATAGAGTTCTTCCAGCTTGTCATCAAAACGCCTCGTTCTTTAAACTCATGGTCAGTCGCAACGCAGAGTGTACATCCTCGATCGAATCGTACATGTCGGTTTGGAGGTTTTTTCCAAGGATAAACCACGAGAGAAAGCGGATAATAGACAGTTACAAAGTAAGTAGAATTCGTCCTCACTCAGGCCTCAAGCTTATTCGGGTGGGACGAAAATATTAGCAACAAGCACCGTCTTCACGTCGCCTTTTATACCCGCGGGGCCGGGAAAAAAACACCTCAAACATACGTGCACTGAAATGATTTGCATATGTTCACATCAGTTACCACTGGGCCCTGATCATCGAAACCAAGGTGGAGCAGAAGGAAGCTACGGGCTGGAAACTTCATGCCAAAGAGAAATTTCGGCCCAAGGAAGAAGGGAGCATGCCTCACCGGTTGTTCGAAGAACTAGATATGCCCATGCGTGCGACCAACATGCTCCTCGTGTATTTCACCGTTGAAATGATTATCAAAGTCGAGTGGGCTCGCGAAACACTTCGCAAAGTCCCTATCGGGGATGAGACAGAAGTCTTGATGTGCAGGTTGTGGGTGCGGGAAGCACTGAAAATGCTGCATGCGGACGGGGAGGCTCTTGAAACTCGCGTCGTGGACTGGGAAAAGGTGTGCGAAAAGGCGGTATCGTACTGCAATCTGAAGCAAGAAGAGGTGATTTCGCCAAGAAGGCGCCCATGGTATCACGAAACCACCACCTTTGATTTCATGGAGGACAAAGAGACTACCCCTTGAGAACGCCGTGGCCTCCTCTAGCTCGTGTACTATCTCTAAAACCTGATTTGTTGATGCATTCCGATCAAATTCAACTTTCAATTCTATCAGCGTGATCGTACTGACACTGTGCGCTTCAAAAGTCCCCAAAGTAGGCCAGCCTCGTCTCTTCCATCTCCACCTCTTCTGGCATGGTATCCAGGAACTTCGGCACTTCCTCTTTCTACGTGGATTGACGTGCGATGCCATCGAACACATTCTCAGTACGGTGGATACCATCCGGAAGTTTTCCAGTCTTCGATGCCAACGACCTTGTCTCCGCGCACAATAATGTTCAGGCTGCTCCGATCGCCATGGGTGAACACTGGCTGTCGCTAGGGTCGATCCTGTAGAGTGATCATCCTGTTGATTCCGGGCTTCTCCTTTGGGTATGCCTGGAAACCATCGCGTAGAAAGAGGTGGAAATCGTGGATGGTTTCGAATGGCCCAACCGTCAACGATGCGCCCGGAAATCGGCAATCAAACAAAGGCCCGCCGTCGACGTTGCTCACGCGCACGCTTGGTGAAGGTAGCGACCTCAGCTCTTCCACCATGCCTTTCAGCTGGCCAAGTATTTCCTCTTCGACCCAGCCGATCGCGACCACCATCCGAGAGTAGCCATTTCCCCATCGACCCTCTCCATCATGATGTATGTCCGGCCTTTGTGCACAAACGCACAGTGAACCTTTGGAACCGGGACGAAATATGCTCGCCCACGAGTCGCAGCGAGGATGCTTCCCAGATGGGAACCAACGCCCCGTATTTGATGCACAGGTCCTTAGTCAGGAATAGGACGCTCCCGGTCCTGGGCAGAACGCCCCCGAAGATCCTCGTGATAGCAATTACCGACCAGCGGCGTATGAACGTACTTCTGATGCCGAAAGAGGAAGATTTTGACACCCAAGGACCTCGACATTTCCTTGGTCAACATCCACGAAGGATAAGGCTATCATTCCCATTTCCGCCTCTGTAGCCTGCATGTGGACTTTGGTCAGCAGAGTTCTATCCATACTCTCGAATGTGCCAGCATGGGTTCCTCCTCCTGTAACTGACAACCCATCCGCGATCGGAAATACGGGTGCATCCTATGAAACTCTAGTGTTAGAAAAACTCATCGGTTATGCCACATTTGCATGTTTTCACCTTTCCAGAACAGTTCTTCGCTTGGCCAGACATGGAGGTTGCACCAAGGAAGCACTTGTTCGCGAATCGATGCGATGCGATTCGAACACGGGTCGCTGTGGTGCGCTGCGTTGCCGAACGGGAAAGGCCGCAGACGCCGGTCGATCAAACGCTCCTCCGCTATTTATTTACACATATTTGCGATCAGTCTACATACGACTTTGTTTTCAGCAAGGAGTAACTGTACATGTAGATAAATTTAAATCGTGAGATAATGAGATCCAAAACATAAAGACTTAACTTAGAATATTTATTGACATTGAGGACAAGCAATAATTTGAAACTATTCTGGTCGAGAAAATGCAGGACCAAGCCTGAAATTCGAGCAAGCATATAAGCTGCACAGTACATTTAGAGTATTGATGGGATCTATATCTGCTTAAATTTATTGTGGAGACAAACAATAAGACGAAGATGCATACTTCAAATATAGACATATCCGCTGACTAAACTTGAAGTTTTATCTTGGTTACCCACCTTAGACTTCAAGTTTAGTCAGCGGATATGTCTATATTCGAAGTATGCATCTTCGTCTTATTGTTTGTCTCCACAATAAATTTAAGCAGATATAGAGATCCCATCAATACTCTAAATGTACTGTGCAGCTTATATGCTTTCTCGACCAGAATAGTTTCAAATTATTGCTTGTCCTCAATGTCAGTAAATATTCTAAGTTAAGTCTTTATGTTTTGGATCTCATTATCCCACGATTTAAATTCTCTAAAACGCGTCGTGCCTGGAACAACCCAGTAAGATGTTGTCGTAGATAACGGGAGACTTCTTCGCTACAGGTTCATCCGCTCATGTACGTTCGGTTGTAATCTGGTACTGATTCTGGCTGGATACTTGTAGTCCCTACAAGTCATAACCGTCACCAAACGATACACAGGGTTTACTTCCCATGCTTCTCATGGCGAGTACGATGCCAGGGAAGACATGGCCGAAGATTCAATAGAAGCATCCGGAAAAGGCTATAAAACTGCCAGGAAAAAGGTGTGTGCGTTGCACATTATCATTTGTCTCTTGGTCCTTATATACTGGGTACTTCAACGTGACGGTTACCGTTGGCTATCACCGGCGGAATCGATATGAACTCGATGGATGAATGTGAAGCGACCTCCAATCCGAATGTATCTGTTTCCACACTCGAGGGAACTCACATATTCAACGAGTCAATGACGCAAAACATTGATCCTGTCATCAGCGACGATAACCCAGGTCTGGTGCTGAACAAGGTACCTTTCATTTGACGCAGGTTGAGCTTTAAACTCAACCCCCTCGTTCAGATGCGTACAGATGCAGGGGCTCTTCCCATACTAGAGACATTTGGATACCCACACATCGTGGATGCGTTCAAAGCTCCGAATGGGTTCCACGAACCATAGAACTTGTTTATGTTGCAGCCCATCATGTACAGCCATTTCAATCAGTTACGACTTTGGTTTGAACTTACCCCCAAGGTATGCTCTGCTTCGTTATGCCAACTCACCATTATGACTCCTCCCAGGCCCACCGCTACAAAATATGCACTGCTTACCTTTAGGTCGAGCAAAGGGTCCACAAGGACTTTGTGGGTCATGATCGCAATGTTGAAGGTGCTCCTATGTTTGTCGAGTTCAATGACAAGATGAAGGAGAGGGGGATTCCACCACGAGAGCCAGTTTTACTTGCACTTCGTGGTGTGTTTGCTCGTGTGGCACACATGTCCGGTGCGGCAGAAGCTTTGGACAAGTTCAATCGAGATGTTGAAGAGACGAGGATTCTTGCTTCAGATGGATCGTCTGGTCCTTTGCTTCACCATCTTATACTTTCGTCTGTTGCAGGGGTGAATATCCATATGATGTGACGGACAGTACTGGTGAGAATGCTAGACTCGGCGCACTGTTAGCTCATCACTAGTCACTAGTCACTGCTGGCGTCGAACGGCATGCGGGCCTACTACTGGCACAACTAGTACTACCATGATCAGTGCCAGGGGTCTGCGCTGCCAGGACCGCCGACACGGTCACTGGCACACATCCTGCCCGGGCATCTTGTACTGGTAACTTCAAGTTGAAGTAGCTCGACCAACCGTGACGTCGTTGTACACAACGGTATTTCGGCTATTTATCTAAGATGTGCCAGTTCCGAATAAGTATATTCGGGGACAGCCTCCATAAGAGTGGATCCATGAGTCACTGGCAGCCTCCGATCGATCCCAGTGGTGTAAGAACCCCGGCCCTTCGTGCATCGTCACAGATCAGGTACTCCATCATTAACCTCCGTATCCTCGTACACATCAACCGTGATGACGAGAATAGAAAACATCGTCACGTCACTTTCGCACGTATCGTGATCCATGTCGTGCATCGTAAGTCGCTCAGCTTTGAACTTCAATCACGTGAACCAACCTGGAGCTCTAGACTCTGAGTCAGCAGGATCAGCCTCGAAATCTGTTGTTGTTTGTGGCCTTGAAACAAAGACATACGCTGTCTTGTCAACAAAAACAACAATGCGAAAGCTCCGCCGGTCTGTTATCCGAATGGACGAATGGACTATCATCGGTCTATCGTGGGTTACTAAGGAAGCTACAGGTCCGATCTGCGCCGTTGTCAACTATCGTTTCAAAAACGAAACCACCTCACCTCTTATCGACGTGGGCGTCTATCCCAGCACAGAGGGTACAGGAGGACCGTAGGATAATGAGCAGACCCCCGGTCACAGTAGGCCGTGTAAGATACTCATAACCGCGGACGAACCTGTATCGCGGCCTGGTTGTATCCTCCATTGGTCACATTGCTCTGTCTTTTGTCGGCACTGCGGCAATATCTAATGGGAAACGAGATCTTCTTGTCATGGAATCTGTCGTTTGTGTTCCTTACCTTCGGATCGACCAACAGAGGATGTATTATAGCCCGAGGTGCGCTGATCTCTGAAGAAACCAGATCCAGCTCGCGAGCGCTGTAGATAGTTCGCAGCGTCTAGAGCTGGAACTGGGGTACGAGTTCGAAAGGGATTGGGGCAAGCCGGAGGAGTAGAGTAGCGGTTTCGTAGTGAGTGCATCAGTGGGCCGGTGGAGGTTTTGACCAGTCATGACCATCGGCTACCTCAGCTACTGGCTCAAAACCGCTTACTGTCCCGCACGACGAGGTTGGTGAAACGAGTGACTTCTGCGTACTACGAACGAGCGATGGCGACTACGATTAAGACGATGCGTACTACGGCGGCGAACGATGGGTCTAGGGCAACGAACGATGGTGGTGGAGTGGGACGAGTGGCACTTTACTAAATAGGAAAGTAAGTAAGAAGGTGTCTACAAATGAGGCGGCGGCGGCGCGCAGACGCGACGAATTCCTTACAGCGCCAACTTGGGATGTGGTACGATCCTCATTGCATCATCAGACCGTTGTCCGAGTACTTATCTCAACCCTGGGTGTAGCTCCGATCCCTCGTCGACATCTGCGTACAGCCGCCCTCCCTACCGTAACATGATACATGTCATCTCTCGCCACTCGCCGCTCTAAGTCGTCATGGAGTCCTTCTATGCACTTTGTGCACATTACTACTTTTTGTCTTTTCCCTGGACTCTTTCGTCTGAGCCACGCTGTCTTTATATTTCTGTGTATATAAAGCTCACTGCACCCTATGATAGAACACAGGTCCATCCCCTCCTCTCTCATTCGCCCTCAGTTCTAATATCGCTTGCATCGACGAGTCGGACAAGCATCTCCACTTACCTCACCATCACCTGTCCTATTACTGGCTTGTCGCCATCCTTCTGAATTTTGTATGGTGGTTCAGCCCCCCCGAACCCCGCCAAGCACAACGTGCAGATGAGACGCAGTCACGGTACACGGCGCGCGCCGGGATATCAAGAAATCATAAAGATTGCAAATCGTGATACGGTATTTCGCTGCCTGCCAGTCATGAAACCACTCGACTATTTCCGTCAGGACGGCTACTTCTTCCTTGTCTGCCCGATGTACGGGATAAAGGTGGTGACTTGTGGACTTAGTAGGCGGTACATTTGCATACCACTTTCTAGTGTTTTTGACTCTGCCAAACCCCCAGCCCCTCCCTACGTTGCACTACCGGCCATGAAGAATTCTCTCGAGATCGACAACGCAATTCTCCAAGTCACTTCGCGCATCCAAGCGGCGTTGGATATCATCCCCCGTCTCATTGGAAAAAAGGAAGGCTGGGGGTCTTGGATGAGGGACCACATCAAACATGAAGAGGTGCGCACCTGATTCCGTACAATGTCAGCAATGCCTTAATCTCACCAAGGGAAAACACGTCAAGTGTTACTATCTGTCCTTTATCACCGGCAGCAGTTCAGCCGGAACCGTATACCATGGCGTAGGCGCAAGACTAAGGCACTCATCTCTGTTGGCGATCAAATGTATAAAGCGCAGCTACGACCTAGGATGGGCATACCAGCAAATGCTCGAGATCGCCAACCACAAGGCCTCTCGCTGCAAGCATGTCACCGAGCTGCTCGACCATTTCGACGAGGATAGCAACTTCTTCCTAGTATATCCATTGTGCGAAACAGACATGTTCGGGGCCATCTGGAGGCACAACATATTTTGGAAGAACGACAGCCTTATCAAGGAGGTATTCCTTGATCTACTTGATGGGGTGCTTGCATGCCACAACAAGGGCATATGCCATTTGGACCTCAGGCCAGAGAGCGTCCTGTGCAATGCACAAGGAAAGGGTATAAAAATTACAGACTTTGGCTCATCGTCAAATCGCCGGACGTGTCGGGACGGCATGTGCGGCATTCTACCCCACATGAGTCCAGGTCAGTCATTCTTCTCAATGCAATGATTAGATGGACTGACTTGCGTCAAGAATGCCAGGACAGCGCAGGACTGTCCTATTCCGTGGAGACGGTTGACAATATGACAACCAGGTCACTCTCAGCACGGGGTTATTGCACTATCCATCTCCCGGCGTTTCGCCAGCTGATTTGCAAGTCTCACCCTCAGCCAGTCGAGTTAAGGAGAACTTACGTTTGGAATCGGCAACAGACGTGTGTTTTCACTGCGGAAGGCGCAGAAAAGCCTACGAGCGCACTCCTAGCAACGCACAGGAGGAACCCAGAATTCAAATGAGTCAATTAAACTTCAAGTCCACCGAACGTGCAACCTCACCCTAGTTCAAGGCAAGCGCAACACAAAGTTGCAACGACGAGCCTTCCTCGCTTACACCTCCGAAGATAAATATGAAAATCCCCAACTCGAAAACGTAACTCTTCTCCACCTTTGTATCCGAGCACCACCGGGACCGGATAGCAAGGTGATTTATGATCATCTTTCAATCGTCCAGGAGACCCCCAGGTCAGCCATTTATCCCGACAAAATAAAAAAAAAGTAGGACTGACTCACCTCGAGGGCGCATGAACGGGTCGTTGGACTGATCTAACTAACGTGGTGATGTCACTAGTGTCGGGACCAAGTCTCGTTATGTTCGCTGTCTTGGGAAACTTTGTGAGCTCCTGGCATGGTTGCCAGAATGTTCAGAAGCTTCCTTAAGCAGTTAATGAAACATCTGGTGTCAAGACCAGACTAGCCTGTCGCTACCCATAGGAGGTAGCCCGTCGAAGAGGCAGGGAATACATGACTGTGGGCCATCTCAGAATATCTGTGTGCTCCTTGATCGGGTATGATACCCAATCCTTGAGAGGCGGTTTCCAAGCTAGGATTGGACATTCATCCCACGGCGCTTCGCCGTTGGGTCAAAGGACGAAGTTTTGGCGGTTGGTCGACTAGCCCTGTTACTCGTGAGACCCTCAGTCAAGATGAGGACTCACGTTTTAAATAGTCGGCTAACTTATGTTCCGCATTTAGAATTCGCCGAAAAGGAGATAGTAGTCACATGTGCTTCGATGGAAGATACGGCCCGAGGTGTCACTGTGAGTCATAAGGACAACCGTGACA
The DNA here is from genome assembly GCA_038094595.1 of Pulveroboletus aff. annulatus. Classification (NCBI taxonomy): domain Eukaryota; kingdom Fungi; phylum Basidiomycota; class Agaricomycetes; order Boletales; family Boletaceae; genus Pulveroboletus; species Pulveroboletus aff. annulatus. The sequence goes on from JBBPTX010000169.1 coordinate 35,632, forward strand.
TTTTCAAGATACTTTCTATCTCCTGTAATTTGTTCTGTTAGACGTTGAAAGCACTGCGAACTATACCTCCATAGTAATGTACTAACCAATGGAAATTGATTCCAGGCCGAATAAGTATCCATTGAAACGCAAAGATGTGGTTGAACTGAAACACTAGTTCGGTAATTACCGGTAGCGGGAGTAAGAGACACTGCGACTTTTCCGGTTCCTTCCGCAATGGCTCCAACTCGGACACGCGTATTTCCCCGTGCACTGCCAATATGCTCTTGTCTGCCAGCGTCACGATCGATCATGATGCGGGAGTTCAAACGTTCATTCCGCGCAATTGGATTCGTAAGGGACACCTGCTTGCGTACATTTACTGGCAGAAACTGCATTCTGCTGTCGAAATTTGACATCCTGGTGACGATCTATACATCCAATGTTGGACTACGTACGCTCTGGCTTGTCATTCCTGCCATAGCACGGTAGTGATATATTCCGAAAAAAAAAACATAGATTGATGATCCTCGCCTACTCACTTCTCTAGGACTGGTGCTGATGAAGAAGGCCAAAAGGGGATCGGTGTAGTCAAGCTACTAGTGTTTCAAGAAGCACTCCAAATATAAACTCGAATCCCCATAGTGTGTCATGCACTCGTGCCTTCCCAAATTTTGAGGAGAGGTGTAAGTTCCACTACTGATCCGTCTGACGCTGACAAGTACTTGGTCTGTAGCGTCCCTTGCGTTTGCTCGATCGTAGTAAATTTTCGACGCCAACTTGAATATTTAATCTTCCAAACTCTTCTCTCCTCTCTCAGGATGAAGTTACTCCGAGTCGGTGCGAGCTCCGTCGTCCTTCTTGCGGCGTGTGCTTCTGCAACTCCTTCGGGCATCACCGTTCCGTTGACAAAGATCAAACGCACCGAGGCGATTCTTGCCAGACAAGTTCCAGCTGAGACTTATCGTGCTCGTGCTGCATTTCTACACTCTCGTACATCTAGTGGACCATCTACTGTTCCACTGACCAACCAAGCTGCATTCTATACGACAAACGTCAAGATTGGTAGCCCTGCCACGCCGTATAGTCTTTTTATTGATACCGGCTCCCCACTCACTTTTTGTGGGTGAGTGTTGATCACCGATTGGGTCGAGCCATGTACTGATACCACGTGCGATCGATTTTTGTGGCAGTGTTGGCAGGCAATATGATCGAACGCCCACTAGTGTTCGTACGGGGCAATATGTGAATGCAACTTATGGGTCTGGTTCGTTCATAGGACTGGAGTGTAATGATCTTTAATCTTCTTTATCCCTGACAAGATTACTAATAGCAGACAGATTTGGACCAGGTGACCGTTGCACCCAATCTTGTCATCGCCAACCAATCAATTAGCATCCCTATTTCATCTGTTGGTTTTAATTACACAGGTCTTGATGGGATTATTGGTTTATCGCCTGCCAATCTCACGAAAGGCGTACTCCCGCTTGATATGAACGCAACGATTTCGACAGTCATGGACAGTCTCGCGTCACAGCAACTAATCGGGAAAAAAATATACAGTGTTTACTTTACCCCTTCAACAAACGTCAGTGACCATGGTGCGTATCCGGAGCTCGATTCCCCGCCCGTCGTTGAGTCGAAGATGGTAGACCCCCCTGCTATGACTTACGGAGGCGTTGATCCAAGTCTGGTACGAATCCAGCTCTTGTCCTGCGATTGTCAGCTTCTTCCTCATGTGTCATGTACAGTTCGAGGGTGAGCTGATGTACGCTCCCGTGACCACGACAAAACCATCTGCCTATTACTGGGGCGTCAATATCACTACGTGTACACACGGCAACAACACCATCATCCCACACTCCACTGCCGGGATTATTGACTCTGGAACCTCGCGTATGTTTCCTCCTTTGATCGTTTCCTGTTACTCGGTCTAATATATGCGTCGTGTCAATCCAGAGTTTTTGTTTGCGCAAGACTTCTTTGATTCGTACATGAAAACTATCCCTACAGCAACGTACAACTCTGACTTGGGCCTCATTGAAATCCCCCCCGAATCCATCAAGTACATGCAACCTCTCAACTTTGAAATCTATGACCGAGTATTCACCGTGGACGTTGCAGCCCAGTTAATTCCCCAGTCCGAAAACGCAGAATGGGGTGGGGACTCGTGGAAACGATACGTTGCAGTTGGCAAGATGGAAAGGCCCAGTGGAAGGGGAATGGACTTCTTTCTCGGATTGCAGTTCATGCAGAGATTCTATGTGGTCAATCGGGCATCTTCTGAAAAAGTATTAACTCTCATTGGTCTCTTTCGCCAGGTGTTTGACGCGGACGAAAACCGTATTGGACTTGCCCATACGTAGGTCGTGATCTATGCGCAGTCTGGTTGACATCTGAGCCTGTCCGACAGGAAAAACACACTTTCCCCGTGGCTCTGAGGATAAGATCCCCACGTGATATTCAGGTAAGGATCTCGCGTATCTGAATTTTATTTATTTCTGAGTGCAGCTACTGTAGTTGTGACAACGCTAGATTTTGAACTGACATCACGGCCACATTGCATATTGGGCTCTCCCGTATACTCCTGTGGAATCTTAGTTTCCCGAAGCAGACTTTCAATAAGTAATATGTAGAAGATACCAGATAACTCTAAATTGCAGATTGCAGTCCAGATGCACTAGCGTGTCCACTCATTGTCATCCCATTTTATCAGGGAAAAGGAGAAACACAACGTGCATGATGTGTCGGGTCTGATCCTCATAAATATATCCTGGATAGCATCGTCATATTGTTTGACTCGTGTGTCCTACTACCGTTCTCGGAGCAGACAGCACAATCCAGTATGCCGTGTCTTTGTCAAGTTTGGCATGTCATAGTCTACTTCAAGGTTAGTCATGTAGTGCTCGCCATCCATATCTGAAATGTATTCCTGCGACGGGACTGTGAGCTTGGCGGCTCAAGTCTGTTGCAAGCAGGTCAAAATTCACAATCATGACACATGCTTCATAGGAAGATCTTACAGAGACATCAGATGGTTGCCAGTAACGACCGCCAGGTGGGATTTGTCTCCAGTTTTCGTGATGACGGTTTCAATCGCCTTGTTTTCATGCTAGTGGGCGCGAGTATCAGACTAAGTTTGCATCTCGACGTCTAATACCTAGCACCGTATTGGATAGCAGTGGCAGCGGTGCGAAGTCTGACTCTGGGCCATGGGATGACATGGTGTTTGTCGAGGCAAGAACGTGGAAGGCACCATATAAAGGTCAAAAGCATTGTAGTTGAATAGATCGAGCACTGGCCTGTCAGACTTGTGCGAATGGACTGCCGTACCGGTAGCAATTTGAAGTTGATTCATTGAAGTCCCGACTACGCCACTTGGATGTCGCTTCAAGTTGCTATATCGACTTCGGCCACAAGTACTACATCGACTCAACATGCAACCATTTTGACGCCTTCTACTCGAAACCCAATAACCTTGCGATTGCGCAAGATACTGGGCACTACCTTTACCGACCCAGCAACGACAGAAGCATTTCAAACCCTGTCACGTCTATATAGCACACCGCCCGTTTCTGGAGCCGCATCCGTCTCCAACGCTGAAAGCACAGAACATGAAAATGACGACGATAACGACGATGAGAGCTGGAGCGACGTGGATTCTGAAGGGACTGTACCGAGAGACGGCGGTTCGGGGTATGCAGATGTCTTCAATGAGACCGCAATGCGCGTGCGCAAGAACCTTCAGAGAGATTTGGAGAACAAGTTGGCGGAGGGCAGCCAGCACTTTTTAAACGCATTCGCAGAGGTGGATCAAGTACGTTGCCCATTCTTTCTCTTTTTCATTCGGCCTATATACCTAGTCGCCTAGAAACTAGGTGACTTGCGGAAGATCGTGACGGAGATGCGGCAACATTGCGACGATGCCGAAGTTCAGCTCAAATTGACAGAAGATGCCAGTCGATCGTTGCTAGAACAAGCGGAAAGCTTGAAAAACGAAAAGTAAGACATTCGCTCGGGGGCTGTACTTATGATTATCCCTTCCAAGGCAGGAAGTGGAAACGCAAAAATCCATTGTACTATTGTTTCTAGACCGCTTCACACTCGATGACGATGAAGTTGAAGCCATCACCTCTCGCGAGATATCACTTGGTCCACAGTTTTTCTCGGCTATGAATAAGACCGAGAGAATTCGAAGCGATTGTAGAGTGCTAATGGCTGGGGAGGGCGGGCCAACCAAAGCAGGGTGTGCTTTCTATCCCTCGAATTATTTTCATGATCTTAAAGTTTTCGGCGTCTCTAGCATGGATATAATGGAAGCAACCTCCTCCTACTTCGAGCAAGGTTATGACAAGATTTATCGTTGGCTGACATTCGAGTTCCGCCGGATAGGAAGGGAGAGTCAACTCGAGGTTAGCGCGGTGATGCGTGAATCTATTCGTCGGCTTTCACGACGACCTGAATTGTTGTCGTAGGTACTAATATCTACCTTATGGTCGCACGCGTTAACCAAGTTATTCAGCGAGGCGCTCACATTCCTTTCAGAAGCGAGACAGAGTACACTTCTCGCACTCTTTCTTGACGCTCTCACCCGTGGTGGCCCATCGGGACTACCGCGACCCATTGAACTACATGCACACGATCCCATTCGATATGTTGGTGACATGCTTGCATGGGTTCATCAGGCGATTGCCGCAGAGTGTGACTTCCTTGAAAGTCTGTTCAGCGTGAACGGCCAGGCGCGCATGGTAGGAGCTACCCGCACATTTGATGGAAGTGAAGAGGAAGAGTGGGTGAAAGAGTTATTGGATTCATCTGTGGCCAAACTGTGTGTACCACTCAAGGTAAGGGAAAGAGCGTTCGACGCATGCAAATTGACCGCAACGCTGTTCGCGAACGAGACTTATGGACTCGAATGTAGGTTCGAGTTCTGCAAACCGTACGAGCACAGGAGAGCAGCATTCTATCGTATAGGATTGCCAACCTTGTACAGTACTACATGCTCACTATGCAACGGACGGTCGGAGACCAGTCTCTACTTTCCCGGACGCTCCAAGAGTAAGTACCTTTTCTATCGTATCCGATGAATAATCGCCATGCATGATCTTGTTTAGAATAACAAGTGTCAGCTACCAAGTCTTCTTTGATTCGATAGAGGCTCAAGGACGTGCCTTGCACCGCATACCCTTGGTTCGTCGTCTTAAGTCCCCTCTTCCGACTCACCCATAACATTAACATGTTTCATAGGAACTCGATGACCCGTCCCTCTCCCCCCCACATTCCATCATCGGCCACGCTCAGCTCCTCCGTGAAATCATGCAAGTCTATGACTCCTCCCTTCTCAGCGAGGGCTCCCCTGATCCCTCCGAAGCGGGTACGGGGTTCCGAAGGATCTTGGACGTCATGGTCGATCCAGCTGTCACTACGTGTACCGCCGCGGCCGACGAAAAGGTAAGGCTGCGTCCGAAATGGGATCGTGCCGTGTTCGTGCTCAATTGCTTGGGCTATCTGGAGGTGCGTGTGTGAGCTGGATCGCGCCTTATGTATCCTCACGCTGTACCAATATGAACATCAAGAGCGTCCTCGAACCGTTTTCATTCACCGAGGACAAGCGTAAAGAGGTACGGGACAGCATTGAGGAGAGGGTCCAGTCACTTGAAGATGAGCATGTGAGCCCCGTTTGATGCCCTTGGTCTCGCACGATCGTCTCAGTCGGAAAAAACAGTACGAAAACATCCTCAAGGATACATCTCTCAATAGTGCGATACATACATTGAAGACCAAAGATTCTGCGGTGAGTCCCTCGCGCTGCCTAGCTCGACCACTCATTTTGAAAGTTTGACGTTCGATTTGCGTTTTTCCAGACCCCCCTCTCTCGTCTTCCCGCGACGGAACCAGAAGCGCTCGCCAAAGCTCTTGGAAAATTCTCTCTCTGGCTCTCTACCCCGGATGTCATCTCCTCGCCCCGTCTCTTCCCACTCTCTTCGTCCCTCCTCGCGGCGCAAGTACATCGCGGCGCACTTCGACGACTCGTCCGTGCTTACAGCGCGCTATGTGAACAAGTACGTGAAGAGAGCGCGCGAGGAAAATATGAGGCGGGGAGTGTGGTTCTGGGGAGGGAGCGTCCGTTTGGACAGGTTGAGTTGTTGAGACAGATCTTCGGACTCGAGGAGGCGTGATGGCGTGATGGCGTGATGGCGTGGATGCTCCGGGAATGAATATAGATGGGTGCTTAACATCGTACAAGTCGCGCCTTAGCTCGGGGGAGATGAGGCATTCCAACTGTACATGCATGATCGGGATTCATGCTTTGATTCGACAAGATATCGTGAGGCCTTTACCTCGTCTATACTCCGTGACGAGGATTTTCATCATTACTATCCAAGTGATCCAACCACATGCGTCCGGATCCGAATCAGGACAGAATGATCGAATTGCTTGGGTATGGCAACAACATGAAATAAATACTCAAGAAGCCTTGATAATGAGAAAGTCCAATCGTTCATACCCACAAGAGATATCCAAAAGATAAGAGAACTAAACCTTGGCCGCCCACACCGCGCCATCAATCGTAGTTGCAATAGCCCGCCAACTGCCACGTGTCAGATACATCTCCAGGGGGGTTCGCCTCGGTCCACTGCTTTGCAGTCCAGAGTTTGTCGCTGTAAACGACCTGATCTCCATTGGTATACACCCGATCGCTCTCCCAAGTAGGGAGACCAGTGCACAGAACAGGCCCGGGCGGGGAAATAGCTACCACGCTCTCGCAAAGGCCATCGTAGGTCCACTCGTCAGGGCGAGTGGCGGGGTCGCTGTCAAAACTCCACTGCTTGGCCGTATATTGGTATAAGTTGCCGGTTATTGACAACACGATGTCCCCCCTTTGATACTTTGGAGAGCCTAAGCATCGATTCGGCTGGTTTTTTGCGAGGTGTAACGGTACCAATACGGCGCATCACAAAAGGGTATGGTTGTATCACGACGGACTGGCGTTGGCCCGGCGGGATTCATTGGCATGTTGATATCAAGTTCAGCCCCCGGATTGGAGGATGATGGCGTGGACTGTCAAGCCAGTTTACAACAAAGTCAGTCCGTTGAACGTCCCAGATAACATAAATCAAAACTACTTACGGACGGACCATCGCGTTGAAAGATGGCACCGTTGACGGCGAGAGCCAAGGACAAGGCAGCGACAAGGGTCAAGAGAGCGACAGAGATCATGATGAGCAAGGCGTGTTTGAGATCGCGTCGGGTGGGCAGAAAAATCGCTGGGTCATCATTGAGAGCTGCGTAGCGGGAGGAGTCGAGGTTGCGATGAGTTCCTTGGATCACGTCCCTCCCTTCTTATACTCGTCATGACGTTATCTGTCAGCCGCTTCTGCTAGCCACGTGTTAGCCACTGGACGGTTTGTTGACCAAGCAAAAAACCATCAATAAACGCTGTCAATGAGCACGTTCCACCGTGCTACGCAATATTAGACACGTGTTATCAGAAAACCTGCACCAGATACATATCTATCATCGCACTTATTCAAGCCCACTGATGTTTGACCCGCATGAACCATACGGGCAAGCTGTGTGAGGATGTGTCAACTTATACGAGTTGGCGACAAAGTACCCACCTCCCTCAGACTCCATATGAGGTGAATTGTCGTTTGCGCGACACGTACTGCAGAGACAACTCCGATAGTGGACCCTCGTGGTCCAAGCAAGGTACGACGTACTACGACCATTTCGAACCGGAACTTTCTGTCTTTGAACGGGATCCCAAACAACTCGGAACTGACTACTACGTTATCTTGCCCTATTGGTGGGACACGGACTGGTCTGTCACGGATGGGAGGATGGCCATGGGATCACGTCTGCAAATATATCAACGGAAATGCATACCGGTACCGTGCACGAGGGCGGTTTGATTGAATGGCGCTCGGAGTACAAGTTCAAGCTGGATTTTGTGTGTTGACACTTATTTTGACAAATACCCTTTGTTTACTACCATCTCGACTGTCTTAGTGCGCACCTGCTTGAAAAAAAAAATGGATCGAATAGGTATGTGCCCTTTGCCGCAGAGTACATAGACTGAGTGCCCTCGAAAACGATGCTCTATATCTCAAGACATTTGGGTTGCACTGGGAACTGCATCCATGACCCCTTTCTTGTGAATCGGACCCGTCACCGAAATGCTGCAAGCCGCCAAGTGACTTAGTCCCTATGCTACCTGACACCGGTCGGGTTCTTCAGACCCAAAAGTCTTGTGGCTTGCACCTGCTGAGCGAATCTGACCGTCAGTTGGGCTGTTCTTCGTGACGCTGATGTCGGTATTGGGTCCGTTTTCTGCACAGAGTATGGCACGCGTGGCTAACGGAGGTGGCTAACAGATTGTCATGGCGAGTATAAGAGGAAGGGATGCGAACCATGAGAGCCCATCGCAACTTTGACTCCTCCCACTGCGTAGCTCCCTCACAGCGACCTATCAACATTTCTCTGCGTACTTCTTGCTTGCCATGATCTCCTCCACTCTTTTGACCTTTGTCGTTGCCTTGTCCTCGGCTCTCGCCATCCGTGGCACCATTATTGAACGCGGTGGCCCTTCTGTGAGCGACTTTGATCTGTGCTGTCAGACCTTCGATAGGCTTCCTTTGATTTGAATGTAGACTGGCTTGATGCCCCAGTCGAGTGGTGAAGTTGGCCTCAGCACGCCAGCAAGCCCCGTTGGGTCGACGCCAGTCCGTCGCGATACAATTATACCCGTATGTTATCCGATGATATGGTACCCTTATACCACGGTAAGCAGTCGCTCTGGAATGTTACCCGAGTTGACGCTTACGCTCTCTCAAGTACCAAAGGGGAGACCAGGTCTTCCTCGACTACGGATACCTGTACACCGCGAAGCAGTGGACCTTCGACAGCGACCCTCCACACACCCCGACGAATGGAATTACGATGGCTTTTGCGACCGCGTCATCGCTCAACCCCCACCTGTCGACTGCAACGGATACCCCGTGTGGGTGAGCGATCAGGCGTATACCCAGGGAAACCAGGTCGTTTATAATAGTAGCCTTTGGACTGCAAAGCAGTGGACCGAGGCGAATTCTCCTGGAGATATTTCTGACACTTGGCAGACGGCGGGCTTTTGCTACTATTGATGGCGTCGTGGTGAGGAGCTAGGGTTTGGTTTTTTCATCTTTCGGATATTTCTTTCTGGATTCTTCGATATCAAGGTCTCTCGGATGTTCATATTCGATTATGTAAAGTATCTTGAACGCATTGCGTGAAAGGTTTCCTTGACAATATTCGCGGATAGTCATTCACCCATCCACGTCAACGAGGAAAGAATTCACTACTTGCAATTTTTGTCTAGCGCCACAAGCTCTGGTAGTACCGACTCAGACATCGGACTCTTGCGGGTGTCCGAGTCGGCCTTCTCCCATCCATCTCTTCTTTCGCCAAATAACCTCCCCCTCTCCATTACCATACATCACTTGTTCCGTGTCTTTTCGCCTGCCTCTCAGAGTCTCTTCGTGTACTTGTACGTGTCTGGCTGGATTCAAATCTCGGCGCTCCCTGTCAACTCAATGATGACCTGGGCCTGCCAGTGCATCTTTTTAAACGAACTTTTTCCTAGAATTCTTTATCATGTAGACCCACAAGACATAATCAAATGGCGAACAGTAAGTTGTACGAATTACAAAATATAGTTACTAATAAACGACATTCTGGCGAGTTTCAAAGGGGTTCCATGGAATGACCTGCGAGCCCAGACCTTAGAAGACCCTGTATAAACATGCCCCTTTCCCGGGTCCACCGGGCGCATTTCCTAAGTAATCCGTTATTTCTCTTGAGCGAATACTTGTCAAATCCAAATGGCTCACGAATAATGGACTGCACGACCCATGTCTATTCTGTTGATGGTCACCATCGAATACGAGAGCCCACAAATACAATTACCGCCGCTTTTCAAAACCATCTCTGGACACTGGATTGTCGTGTGCGAATCTCGCCGTCAACTTGACCTTAGGGCGGAGTCTCTGAGCACTGTTGACGACTCACATGGACCTTGGGTTTTCCGGTTCTCGGACGAACCGATTGTATTCAATTGGGACGTCGGGTCGGTTGTATCCTCAGAGGGATAGTTACTCGTGTACGTGTTATTCGACTTTTGCAAACGAGAACACCAGTGTTACGGGACTGCCTGCCTTCGAGTCGACACGGGTTGGATGACGCATCACTAGGAAACTCTTGGAGCTCCGGTTGAACGAAGATAAAGGGGAGCTCTGTGGTTCCACTGCGATTGACCCTCCCGTCTCGGAGGCTTTGAATGGACTGTATCATGTGGAACTTCAGGTTGGAAGCTCGACTCCACCGTTCCTCTACATCCCAGCCAAGAATCATGGCTTAGTCTTCGACACGCGCACACATCTCTTTACAGACTTCCCAGTGTAGATAGTTCGCAGCGTCTAGAGCCGGAACCGGTGGAGAAGGCAGGAAGGAGGTCCTGTAGCAGAAGAGGATGGCTATGTACAGGACCGACGACCGCTATATAGCCTACGCTACGACCCGTGGGAACCAGGCCTCGAGGATGCGGCTAGGCCAGCACCCGGGGAGCCCCTGCTCCACCGGTGTACTAGTTCGAAGGGGATCGGGGCAAGCCGGATGAGTAGAGTAGTAGTTATGTAGCAAGTGACAACGAGGTCGAATGACTTTGCGTTCTACGAGCGAGCGATGGGGCGACTACGATTGAGACAATGCGTACTACAGCGACGAACGATGGGTCCAGGGTAACGAATGATGGTGGAGTGAGACGAGTGGCTCTTTACTAAATAGGAAAGTAGGTAAGAAGGTATCTACGAATGAGGCGGCGGCGGCGGCGGGCAGACGCGACGAATTCCTTACACCAGGTCGCCTATATGTGCTTTCTTATATGCATGACACACCAAGTGACTGAACATGGCACCATTCTAGTACGGCCTCTCACCGGTACAAATTCCATCTTTTTCCACTTTTCCGGGCACTTCTCCATTGTCGTACAAGCTTTCTCTCTTCCTCCTACGAGAGCAACGAAAAAAATCTACCAGCACTTCACCTGATCTACGAAGACCTAACCGATAAAATTAAGACGAGTGTCAAGATCATCCACACCGACATCGATCCCGTGACAGGCATCCATATACGACTTTTCTATCCCAACAGCTCTTGTCGCGATCGTGCGCTCTCCTTCAAGTACGTCGACTTGACACTCCTAAAGCGAACCACCGCTGACGTCTCGCCAACATCCATCTCCCCGTCACCGAGGACCGCATTCGACTCCCTCTGGACCCAAACGCACATCTGTGCTACTTATCGAATCCTTCACGGATGGCGACGTTGGACCCCCACGGTGGACGGATTCACCGCGGAGAGCCACATGGTGGCGTACAAATCCCGGCGGAATGCGCCGAAAGGCCCTCTTCCTGGTCAATGACCTGTGGGCTCGTAGCAGGCAGGAAGTCTCCTCCCTCCCCACTCGTTAATACCCAACTGCAACCAAGGTCGTGCCAAAGCCAACTCTCTCGCCTAGTCTGGAGTGGTAGCCACCTAAACGGACTCGGAAGGGCGACGGTCGGAGTAGCGGCAGCTCCCTGAACCCGCGTCAGCCCGGCTCTAATCCTCGGAGAAGAGCGCCCGATAGAACCAGCACGATGGCACTGGCAGCCCGAGACGTCCCTCTTTACACACAGATTCACCACTAGGGCCCTTTGTACACCAGTCTCACATCTGTCTTGCGATGACATTAACTTCTATGCGGATGTAACTACGTGGACGAATCAGGGGCTTCGTGCTCAGTGATCGGAAGCAAAATGATCTAAATCAACTCATCGCAAAGTTTGCCATCAATAACTCCCATCTAAGAGATCCAGCAGAGTGGACCATCACCGGGTCACACGCGGCCAGGTGACCCACGTGGGTGGGGACACGGGTGGAACCGGCGATGACGTATGACTACGCCGTGTGTGATGGATTATGGGGGGTGTTATGTTACTACAGGCATTTGAAACACCATTCGCATTGGGGCATTGTTGTGTTAGATATCGTGTGGGTTGTAACTAGGAATCACGATTTGCATCTAGCAGACTGCGGGCAGGTATCTGGAATACCACGATGCTATCCGGCAGTGAAATTGAGGATGGAATCGCAACCGCAATACTGAACCCTGGTTCGTTCATCTGGTCCGCTTATCATTGTGACGCCATTAGTTCGACTTCCTGTTGGCCACGAGCTCGAACTTCAAGAACTCGATATGTGTGATGGATCCGATGATGTGAATTAGTCCACTGTTGCAAACTAGGACATGATTCTCTTGCAAAGACACAATGGATGTCACAGATATCAGATTCTGTTAGATGGCGAGACCAGGAAGCCGATGACTACCTGGCGTGTGGTCTGTGTATGTAGTCCCTCCTACATTCCCCCCCTTATTCATCAATGGATTGCAGAGTTCAAATTTGTGCCGCTTATTGGATCACACCGGTGGCGGAGGACCAGATTCACATGGACCAGTAACCACATTGGGAACAAAGAAATGCAGACGGAGACCCGAAAGGGTTCCTGTAAGTCCGTGGGAGCAGCCTCACTCCATTGTCCACCCGTGTGCATGCTGTACACGGGCGGATCAAGTTGGAGGTCACCTGAGCTGGCAGCATAGGTTTTGGAGAAGGCAGGTAGGGTGAAGGAGGTTTCTTGACAACTCGACAAGCCATCGCGGCGGTGCAATCCCATGGATACGCCATACCAGGTCATCTCGGGTCCTTTTGGATCCAAACAACACACGACATGCTTTAGAGAATTGAATTGTGAGATAATGGCATCCAAGATGCGGAAGCATGACTTGGAGTCTTTATTGCCATTGAAGACGAACAGCAACTTGACATCTTTCTGGTCGAAGAAATGTGGGACTAAGTTCTTCCTGGACTCTTTGGGTTCAGGTTTTCAACCTCATAATTCCGTGGGGAAACGACAGTGTGCCTCAGGCTGGATGCCACCCGCAGGAACACCAACAATTAGATGGAGTGGTCATGCAACACCTCTTGTCAGTTGCTGTATCTGTCTGGGCCTTGCAGGAAAAGTTTGATTGACCATACTTACATGGTTTGTTGATACAGTCTGAGGATAATGATTTGTTGCCTGCCGGATGGCAATTTTCAGTGTTGTCACGGACTCCTGGCTACAAAAGGTCTTGGAGCTAATGTTAGTTGCTCCACAAGCCAAGAATGCCAATGCGTTTTGCCAGCATTAAAGTGCACAGCATCGCCTGCTGAACTCATTCAGCGGCGTAAATTAGATATATCGGTGGGCTTGAGTGTTTTCAAAGCGCCGAGTGTATGTGCTCAAGAAATCGCATCTGGCGCCGCATCCAAGTCCAGTGCACACGCCACTCCTGTGTCAGAGTTCTGAGTCAAGTTCGCTCAACAACCCTCGGCGGATCTTTATCCTCGATTAGAGTCCCCGAAATGATGCCTGGATGGAAGATCCATATGGTGACTGGACGGTAAGTGTGTCGACTTGCATGCCGCATGCGAGTCGTTATCGCGTTTCCATGAATGGATGCGCTGATATTTGCATTCGCCAGTGTCCGCTTCCAGCCTCAGGGATTCTCCAGCTCTCAGAGGCTGAATTGGTGGCTACTCTTACCATCGCTTGTTCAAGTGCAACCGATATGGCGACTAAACGCATCGCCCTTTCTTCTCATCACTGCAGATTCATTTTGTCCAGCTGATACTAGTTTCGTTTGAGCTGTTGCTGTGGATCTTCCTGTCCCAGAAAATGCTTCTGTTGTGGCTAATCTTGTGAGTGTGGAGGTCGTGATGCTACAACTACCATTGAGAATTCGATATTCAACAGTTGTGTCTGCCTGAGCATTTGGTGGACCACCTCCTGTGTTGATATTTAAAGGAATATGCCAGAATTTCCTCCTTCCGATCCGTGGCCTTACGGGGGATCCTAAGGTTGGTCAGATTGTTTTCTCATGCAGATGAGTCATTTGCGAGGTTCAGTTCACAGGACAAGTTGATTCGTAGCAATATCCAAATCACCGTCAGCTGCTTTGCACAGGTTGGCATTCTGAGAAGGTCACGAGACCTATATAGAATAGAGTCCGTGCATGATTCGCAGCAGCATGAGTAAGCGAAGCTTCTCTCCGCACCACTTCGCTCGTCCGTAGCACTCCTTCCTCGAGCTCCTTCGTTGCTTTCCCTCCTCGTCCATCTCTTTCGCCCCACCTACCACTCCCAGTCACAGCCAGACGACATCGGTCAGCACACCTCCCTCTTTCCGTCGCACGCCGCCCACGCAGCTCACTCTCCCCTGCTCGCGTAGCTTTGGGCCGGAAAGCCCTCCGGGCTTTCACCCACCCGCCATTCATTCCGTACATAGTCCTTGTATCTACTCAACTAGATATAACTCCCATCCGTGAGCAACGAAGTCGTTCGAAATGCATGGACCTCACTTTAGCATCTTCCAGGTCCAGGAGGGCCTTGGCATTACGTTCTGGATGCCATATTATCTCACGATTTTAATTCTCCAAGAAGCCGCTCAGACGCGTCCCCATGCGGCGCCATCCAATTGAAACTAGATCTTCACCATGCACAGGGGCATTCGATGAGGATCGCAGGGCGGCGCTAGAGCTCATTTTCTGAAACTTGGCCATCGTTTGAATAACTGACTTGGCGCCAACTTGAAACGCCAGCTTCGATACCTGGGACTTTAAATGATGTCCTACCACTTGAACAGGCACTGCTTCACATGCAGACTGTCCTGAACACATCACTTGCTGCTGCTGTGGCAGCCTCACTGGCGGCGGGTGTCACTATCACCTTTGCAGTGACCGCCCTATGTTCCAATAAACGTCGAATAACATCAAAACAAGGATCTTCATTACCACCTGGTCCTCCTGCGCGGTGGTTCTGGAACAGTATCACACCAACTGTGAAGTAAGACCCTCTGAAATTCTTAACGTTTCTCAATGTATCCAACTGATTCGCTATTCATCAGCATCAGCTCTACATTCGATGAGTGGGCTAACGAGTACGGCCCTGTGTTCACGCTTCGCCGAAGTAGTGAGATAGCTATTGTGATTGGACGTGTCAATGTGAGGCAAATTTTTCTCGAATTTACTACGAACTTGCTTATTCTGATTTGTCTTTCGTCCACATTGGCAGGCAGCAACCGAAATAATGGAAAAGGAGGGCAGCGCTCTCGCAGATCGCCCTCGTTCGATTGCTGCGCATGAGTTTCTCTCAGGTTGTAAACGAATCACGCTCATGGGTAGTGGCGAGCACTTTCGTCGACTCAGGAAAGCCATCCACACACATTTCCAACCGAAGATGGTGGAAACATACAAGGACATTCAGTTCGAGCAAGCGGCGACCCTTATCCTTGACCTCCTTAACGACCAAGAGAAGCATCAACAGCACGTGTACCGGTATGTTTCTGTACGTTTCAAGGCATTTGCCTGACGCTAGTATATACTTGCTAGATATTCCACATCCATCATTCTACGTGTACTGTACGGCAGGTCGAGTCCTACGTCCATTGATGATCCAGAATTCGTTGCGGTGAAGGAACTTGTTAAACATTTTCTCGAAGGGATGCGGCCGGGTGCTTACCTGGTCGATCGTTTTCCTTGGTTCAAGTATGTCCCTGGATATGGAAGGCACCTGAAGATGTACTACAAACAGGATCTCAAATTTTACTGTGATCAGTTAGACCGCGTCAAACGTGCAATGGTGAGTTGATTTATCACCTACGCATGATGATGTGACAACAAAGAAAAACGCTAGTCGTCGGAAGATGTTGGACCTTCATTCTCGAGAACCCTGTTGGAAAATTCCGACAAAAATCAATTTTCCTTTGATCAAATGGCTTACCTTGTTGGAACACTCTTTGAGGCTGGATCTGACTCGGTGTGACGGTTTTACTTGTGGCCAGGCTTACAATATACTAACTCGAGGTTCCACAGACTGCAGACGCTGTGATTGCGATGATTATGGCTGCGGCATGTTTCCCAGATGCACAACGCCGCGTACAAGAAGAGTTGGATAGCGTCGTCGGGATGGATAGACGTAAGCTTCCCCCGTTCGATCATGTGTTGTCTTGCGTGACATGATTCGTTCAGTACCAAGCTGGAATGACTGGAGTGCACTTCCACAATTACATGCTTTTATCATGGAGACCCATCGTTGGAGGCCTGTTACACCCATTGGTAACATGTTTGGACATTTTCAAAAATTCCACAGACTGATCGCTTTGACAGGTTTTGCACACCGTTCAACCAGGGATGTTATTTGGGTATGATTTACTGTGAAAAGCTTCAATCAATGCACACCTCGATTACAGAATGGCTACCGTATTCCTACTGGCACAACAGTATATGGAAATCAATGGTAACGAAAGTGATCTCTGAAGCCCATGGTACAGATAGCTGATATTTTGAAACTAGGGCCATCTGCCGCGACCCTATGGCGTTCCCGGACCCTGAACGATTTGATTCCCAACGTTGGCTCGACCAAAATGGTCAACTCCGCAACGACGTGGTGTGTTATCCGTTTGGTTTTGGCCGAAGGTATGCATGGTCCCTTGTTTGGTCTACCGAACTAGCCCATGACTCACGCGATGACATCACGCATCTACGTTGTGAAGAGTCTGTCCAGGAATGCATTTTGCAAACCGCCTGACATACACTGCGTTGGCGCTCATTCTCTGGTCGTTCCGCGTTGTTGAGCGTCCGGATGCACCGATAGATACAACGCCGGACAAAGATAATGCGGTGGCCCATTTGCAGCAATTCGAAGTCGATTTCGTGCTTCGCATCAACGACGCACGGCTGAGAGAGATGATTGCCTCGTGATAACATGTACGTGCACTCGATGGTTTTGAAAAGCGAGTCATGGGCCCGGATTCGGCTGGGACTGTACCTTAAATGTCTCCCTAAACGGAACCTCAGCATTTCGACCATGGTTTGTGTAGTCGTAACAGGAATGATCTATCTCACTGCGCATCTATATTACTTCTTGGAACGATCATCGTAGATACAGGCAACGAACTTCTGGCTAGTCGAATGACTCGGATGTAATTATCATTGCGGCGAACGGCCAAGATGCATAATGCAGCCAAGAAAATCCGTACCAAAAGATGAAGGAACTATGTCATCCTCTCCACCAACACAGTAGTGACGCTTTGCCAACAGGTCAGAGATGTTACCAAACGTTGTCCTGCCTTGGGTACTTGAGAGAGCGTGAGGGTGGGTTCGTGAAAGCGATGGCTTACCGCGGAAGGATGCCATATCTGTGCATGACAGGCTTTCTGTGGTGAAATCGTATCGCTGGTGTTGACTTGGCGGGACTTGCTACCTGCTTTGAAACGGTGTGAGGTGAGCCCATGGAAGGTCTTGGACAGCACGGACCGAAGCCACTCACCTAAGGGCCAACAAGGCAACGACAAAGGTGTGAAGAGTACTAGAGGATGTCATGCTGGGTTGGGTTCAAAAGAGGGCGTATCTCTGGTAGCAGGACGATTCGAAGTTACAATGGGCCTCTCGAACCGCATCCCTCTCTTCTTATGCTCGTCTGTCAGCCGCTTCTGTCAGCCAGTTGTTGGCCACATTGTGGGCCGACCAGACAGAAATACCGCCAGTCCCGGTGCAAATCAATTTGTCCCGTTCGTCGGTGATGGTATTCAAGTTGTTGGCCACAACTTGACCGAGTAAAGCATGGTCGGTTCGATTGGACCAATGAGTTGACGTCGACTCTGTTAGTTCTTACGGTAACTACGCTCTCCGAATAAAGTAGTAGGCGGAAAAGGCTCGCTCATCATCCACTGGCACAAGACCCGAGCCCATCCTGCAAGTCCTCGTACACCTATAGATGACGTTTACAGTTTATTAGTAGCCTCGAGCTTCTTGAGTAATTCGGCATGGTATGCTTTCAACTCGTCCATGGCTGGTTTCTGTGCAGGCCAGCTTCCAGGAGGCCATACAAGACCCTCTGTGTCATTGGGCTTGGGGATGATGTGGAAATGGACGTGTTCCACTTCTTGGTGGGCAATCCGTCCATTGTTCTGTTCAAGTGCAGTGTATGAGCCAAGGGTGTCAATGAAAACACAAGACAGACCTGAAGAATGTTGTAATTCTCGATACCTTGTACGAGGGCGATCTTCTTGGCGATGGGGAGTGTGTCGGCAAGATAATCGTCTGGCAATTCGTGCAGCTTTTCTGCGTGGTCTGGTGTATTGGTGAGGATGGGTTTGGGTTGGGTTGGGGAATGATCACCTTTGGGGATGATGAGTGTGTGACCTTTGGAGAGTGGGCCAATGTCGAGAAATGCGAGTCTAGGATGTGTTGGTACTCGGTTGAGCGAGTGTATCCGATACGTACGACAAGTTTGTTTCAGCGAGCTTGAAACTGGGTATGTCGCCTGTCGGGTGTCAGGAAATCCATCAGAACAAATGTCCACCCGCGCACCTTTGATGATCTTGCAAAAGATGCAGGACGCAACCGATCTAGTAGGATAATTAGTGCTAGTAATACGGCAGGACATGTGCGACGCTCGCCTTGCTGTTGTCATCGTCGTGGTCAAGAATGAGTCAGCGCCAAGTCGCCTTCCCGACGACGATGAGCACGTTTGATTTCGCACAGTGGCCACCGCGCCTCACCGACGCCCAGCTCGCGTCGCTCACGCTCAACGCGACCACGTACGCCCTCGCACACGGCCTCGACTATCTCCCGCCCGCGCCGTCCCAACCACCGACCCCGTCCTCGGCGATCCATGCGCCCATCGCACTCCTGCCCAGCCCCGTCCCCCGCAAGCTGTTTCACAAGGCCCAGAAATTACAGTCGATCTACAATACCTTGTATGCGCGCATCGCTGCCGACGACGATTTCCTCGATCAGGTGATGGGCGCCGAGGTCGGCGTTGGACAGGCAGACGCGTTTGTGCGCAAGTTGTGGCTGGGATGGAAGGCGATCAGGGAAGAGGGCGTCGTTCAGCCCCTCCAGCTCGGTCTGTTTCGCTCGGATTATCTGCTTCATACGGGCG